>LTAE01010585.1:1804-18393 GCA_001647135.1 Pontederia paniculata
CAAAAGTGTTGGTCTTTGGAAGTGCACTATTAGGGACCAAATTGTTAGTCTCAATTGCTCCACTTTGGGAGCGAAAGTAATTAGAAATAAGGACCAATATTGTGTATTAAGGACTAATGTATAATTTTATAGGGACCAATATTTTGGTGGCTAAAAATGAACTCTTTAGATACCAACATAAATTTTAGGTCTTTAAAAGTTTTAAAGACCAGCTTGTAGGGACCAAGAGGGGCCAAAAAAACTTTGGCTGCTAGAAGAAATAGAGACCAACATTAAAGCTTTTGAGACTAATTCTTTTGATCTCTATAATCCATTTTTGTTGTAGTGGAACATGCGACAAGGAGAAGGTGACCGGAGAATTTCAAGCCAAGTCTCTTGAGAGCTTCCAAGAAAGCAAGTGCCAAGTTTGAAGTCGTGCATGCTGACATCTATTATTATTTCAAAAGGGTTAAATGGGTAGTAACAACTCGCGTTTTACCTTATAAATTATAGACAATTATAATTTGGTATAGATTTAATTTAAAAAATAACATATTTCACTATTCACCACTAGCAATTATTTATGATGTATCTTATAATTCATCATTTTTATATAGGTAGATAGTTCATTTGGAAGCAGCGCTATTAAAATCGGATCGATCACTTCTAACGCGAATCGAGATATAATCTGATTCAATTTTAGAGTAAAATCGGAATTAATATTAGATCAGAAATAACTAATTCGAGCAGGTAAAAATCGATAAACCGTCGAACCAAGTGAAAATCCGATTCAAGTTTGAATTTAAAAAAATAAAAATAACTCAAATCAGGCAAGGATATAAAAGTAAAGAAAAATAAAAAAGGAAGGTAACTGAGAGGAAAAAACAAGATTGAAAAGGATTATAATTAAATAAAATGTCAGAAAATTAAGAAGAAAATAAATGCTAGATAATTAAAAAAGAAATAAAAAACTATAGGAGAAAGAGAGAGAGAAAGAAGTGAAAAAGAAAGTAAAACAAAAATAGTAAGAAAATTATGAGTGATTTGGTCTAAAATAAATTAATATATTATTAAATAACATATAAAAATATAATTATAAGTTATCAATATTAATAAGTTAAGAGTAATTTTTAAGCAAATATTGACTTCTAAAACATAATAAATAGTTTTATATTAATATTTGATTATTAGTATATTAAAACTTACTTATATATATATATATATATATCATATGTAATATTATATTGTACTATATATTTTTAATTATTATAAATAATATTTTTTAATATAATTCGGTTCAATCCGATCAAATTTGATCGCATCGATTCAACCTTGACCCAATTAATATTTTGATTTAATTTGCGATCCGATTATGATATTATTGGTTCAAAGACTTATTGAAAATAGGTAGCATTTTACTAATGGCCAAGGTTCTGCCTTATTTCTCTCTTCTGATTACGTATTATACTTCTTGGGTTTTTCATTGTGTTGTCTAGAATGGGCTATCCGTGACTATTCTAATGTGAGAATTGAAATCTTGAAAGCTTTTCCTCTTTCACCAATAACGATACTTTTGGAATTTAATTATGAGACTTTTTTTCTCGCTCAATTATTCTTTTATCATCTCTCAAATAAATACATTGTTATAAATATATTTCATATAGAAAAAAAATGTTTCTCAAAAGAAAATTTTGGTAAGATAAAAAGGAAAAACATACTAATGTTTTCATGAGAATGTGAACACAAGGTTGATTTATCTGGTTTGAAGGCATTGTAGTGATGGAACTTTGGCTATTTATATTGATCGACTTTTCTACTCTAGAGGACTAAATTTCCAGTCCATAAATTAACATAGGCAGGGATTTATTCTTTTAACTGGATTAATATCTTTCGTGCGAGCATCCATTTATTTATTTTATTAGGTCTTGTCATATATTGTTATCCTTTAACTTATTTTATGACTAATCATTCAATTATTTAATTGTTTTTTTTTCTGATTAGATAGGGCGAAACCTACATGCCTAATATTGACGTTTAATAGACCGGTAGCCTGCTCCTTGTTAAGCAATTGGGTACCTCGTTGGACTTGGGCTCACTTGATTTGTCATCGTTATATCCGATTGATCATCATTTTTAAATTGTTAGGAACTGATATTTCGTTCATTTGAGATGAAGTGCCATTTCTTCATGAAAAATAAAAAAATGGACTGTAGAGACAAGTTATCAAAACTCTAAGCAGTGGAGCTTTCAATATTTATCTGTATATCCCAAATTTAGTTAACGGTTACCTGGAGAACCATTTGAAGAGAAAACTAATTAGATTCCAGAACTTTTGAGTTAACTTAATTCCTCCACCGTAATCATATTGTTAAATAAATACACAACAACGCAGTGATGGAACCTTCCCTATCTATGTTCTGACTTTTCTACTCTATAGGACAAATTTTACAATCTATACGATGACATTTGGCCACAAGAATATATGTTTGGCCAGACTAATATACAAGATTATATCGACAATCGAATAAGGATCATTTAATTTTATGAAAAATCTTATGAAGATTGTAAAGTTCTTACGAATTAGAACGTAAAATAGATAAAGAGTTAAATATAGGAAAATCGTAAGGTAAATCATAAAAATTGAGGTATTGTCAACCTTACTAATTATTAATTTGTTTCTTAGGCCTACCAAATTAAAGTATTGAAAATAAGTGTGAAACGACGATCCAAAAGTTTAACAAAAATATAAAATATCCGACATATTAAAATTAGAAAAATAGCAAAGTCGATCAATCGACCTTAAAGTCGATTAATGCTCAGTTGACGCAATAGAGGAGTCAGATAAAGTGTTGATTGATCAAATTCAGGTTGGTTGATGAAATGGCAAGGCTGGTCGATATCGACATTAAGAATAGGATGATGCATATGGTTGGATGGAGATTACTCTTATTTAACTACAATTCGATTAATGTTGAGAGTAGGTCGATCGACTTTGGATTCTCAATATTTATATTTGACTATTAGGTTGGTCGACCGAATATGATGACATGACCAATTGACAGTCAGCTAAAAAGTTGCAAAAGTTTCATTTAGGTTTAAAAAGCTATAGAAGGTAGAAACAGCTATATTTAAGATATGTACATATAAAAGAGTTTATAATGTCCAAATTTAATTACCCATTAAAACTAACAACTTGCAAAGTTTAATTAAAAACTAACACTAGAGCTTTCACTTGCAATTCTTGTTTTTTTTACTTCTCTCTTGCATTGTAAAAGAGCGATTGTGCGACAAATTCTTTTGTAATAGTTAAGTTAGTTCCATTGTGATCAGAATTTTTGCCTTGTCTCTTGAGCATAAAAGAGAAACTGAATTTGTAAGAGGTTTCTTTTTCACATTTGAAAAAAGAAGTTTAATGGACCTTCGAGATTCTCAAGGCATGAGAGGTTAGAGTAAAAACACAATCCAAGGAGAATGGCCTAATCTCGTAAACAAATCTCAGCTCATGAGATTGCATTCCTTCCTCTTACTTAGCTTATCAATTTTAGATAATTTCATATCAATTTTTTTTTTCACATTTTATATTTTTTGAATAAATGAATGTTGGAATAAACTTGATTCTTCCTTTTAAAAGAATATAATTAATAGTAATGTTGTGAAAATAAAATGAAAGCAAAATAATCAGCTAACTCGATGATCTAATTTGATTCCACTCGACCCAGCAGAACAAATGGGAATTTAGTTGGATCGTGCTAAAGTTAGGATAACTTGATCCATGGACAAAGCTATTCAAGCTAAAGCAAATCCTGCATTTTGATAGATGCTGGAACAAAGTTACTGTTTGACCCACTAGGATAATCCAACATACTTCAAACCTTACACAATGTTGATGCCTTTTTTATTTCAGTCGATATATAGATTTCTTGGCAATTTATACTAAAATAACTATTCAACATAGTCACATTAGTATATAAGAAACCTGATAACAACAAGGGTTGACATTGAGAATTTGATATCATAAAATTATAAAATAATATTTCTTCCAACATTCTCCTTTTTTTATGATAACTATACAATAGGATATACTATAAATGCATTCTCCAAAAAATGGTAGAATAAACACAACTATGAAATATACTAAGACAACTTCCAACCAAAGGGTTTAAGCTGTCACAAGATGTAGTTGATTATCTTCCTTGTAGCATTGATATTGTTACTTCATTTGAGGCAAAATCATTTGATGATGCACTAGGAGCTCTATTTTCGTAGCAAAAACCGGGTTGTTTTGGTAAAGGCACCATGACGGATTCATCAGATAACATCAATACCACATTATGCATTGTCGGCCTACATTCACTCTTCTCTTCAACACATAATAAGCCAATTTGGATACATTTTAGTACCTGAGGAACATGATTTAATGATAATCCAGTTGCTCCTTCTACTATCTCCAAGCCTCTATCATTTTGCCACATTTTCCAAACCTACCAAACGAAAATCGTTAAAAAAAGTAGATGTTAGCTAAAATTTTAATTATAGCACTATGTCAAACTTACAAGTTCAACTAAGTTCATATGTTCTTCTTTTGTTGCAAAAAAAATATTCCTTTTTGCAACCAAAATCTTTAGTACTATCACGCCAAAGCTGAAAACATCAGATTTCTCCGAGAAAAGTCCATCCATTGCATACTCTGGTGCCATATATCCACTGCAACAAGTAGTCACCCATATTAGCATCAGCAATAGTGTTCATGCAGGATCATTTTATTTGATTTGTTAATGTTTGAAAGCTCGAAACATTGATGTCATGATATCACAACCCAACAAGCTTCCTTTTGAAATGATACTTACTATGTCCCGACAACCCTTCTTGTTTGCTCATCTAGTTGCCCTGCTTTTAATATTCTCGCCATTCCAAAATCTGAAATTTTTGGTTTCAAATCCTTGTCAAGTAGAACATTGCTTGTCTTGAGGTCTCGATGGATAATTTTCAACCTAGAATCTTGATGAAGATATAAGAGACCCCTTGCGATTCCTATTATGATATCAAGGCACTTTTGCCAAGTGAAAAGAGCACTGTTTCTTTCATCTAGCAAAATCATCAAATCCTTTTGTTAGTTCATGAAATTAATGCTACATAAATTACGGATGTTAGAGTGACATGTAAATGGTGGAAACTGACATCTTACTTGTTAAAAAAATAAAATACTAAAAATACAAAGAAAAATGAGCTAACCAAGTATAAAAGCATCCAAGCTGCCATTCTGCATGTACTCGTACATTAACATCCTTTCGTCGTCTTCAATGCAATAACCAAGCAACTGGACGAGATTTCTATGTTGAAGCTTTGCAATTAGATTGACCTCAGTTTTGAACTCATTTAGCCCTTGGGTTGATCTTTTTGACAATCTCTTAACAGCAATTTCTTGTCCATCTCTTAGTTTTCCCTGCATATTATTTATTATCAGTTACAACTTCATTGTTTCTTAAGAGGAAGCAAGATTCAGTATGAGAGAACACTACTAGTCACCTTGAACACCGTGCCAAACCCACCCTTTCCGAGTATGTTATGAGTGGAGAAGTCATCAGTGGCATCTTGTATTGTGATCATATCATATAAAGGCAACTCAACATCATCTTCTGCTTCTCCATTTTTGATGGCGGAAGTTATTATGGCTTTACATGGAAAGAATTAAGGCATCCATTAGTAATTTTGTAGAAAAACAAATTTGGTACTTGAGCAAATATTATTAGTGAATGCACCTTGATTCTTTCTTGTTCTCATCCTGAACCATAAAAGCAAACCGGTAAGAACTAGAAGAAAGCTAAATGCACAGACAAGGATGATAATCAGCAGACTTTTCTTATTGCCAGAATCAGCATCAGTGGAATCTGAAATGAAGGTCAATTAAGGCATTACGAGTTGTCTCGTGTCTCCATACTCCTAAAAATTGTGATAAAATATGGCTATAATTGTAACATGCTTACCTAACCCGGAAGAAAGAAGACGAACGTATAGATTATGTCCCAGTGCATCAAACTCTCTGATGTCATACATATCGTTGTACCAGGTAACGCAACCTGTCACTCCGAGCACCGCATAAGCATTGCAGCTGCAATTCCTTAAGCACCAATCTCTGCATTCATCCAGATTCATGTGTCTATCACTGATAGCGTTCTCGGTATCAGGCATCTTCCTGTTGTGCAATGAAGTGAATGTATCTGATGATGAGCATTTTAGACCCGTCTCCCTCACGCATCCATCGGAGTACTTCCCCATGTTCCAATTGTTTGGAGACTTTGGAACAAAACCCTGCAGACACCTGCAGATTGAGCTGGATGTTGGGTCGCAGATGCCATTAGCTCCACAGATGGCATAGTTATCACATATATCCCATGGGAGTTCGTCCATGACTTTCCACTCGTTGCTTGGTGGAGTCCTAGTAAGCCAGTGAAGCGATCCTGTAGCATTCAGCAGCACACGAAAATTGACAGAAGCATCCACCACGCTCTCGGAGTAGTATCCGCCATAGGCATTTCTGAAGAACTCCATCTTTAAAATGCCATTGGAGATAACAAAGGTCGACCAATCCCAGGCTCCATAGTAGCGAGCTGTTTTCTGTGACCCTTTCCATATGTGCATCTCGGGCACGTCGTAATTTGAGAACTTGAAGCAGTAGTCGCCTGGCGAAGGGTCACTGGGACTCTTCCACGACGTGTACTGCCAGGAGATGTTGTGTTGATTGTCCACGCCGACCTTCATGCCTGAAAGAAACGTGTCTCCTGGATGATCAAAGCTTTGCCAGACTACTGATCCTTCTGCAGCACTGGTCAAGACGAGATTTCCTGAATCCAGAAGCCGTAAGGCCGGAGTTATCCCTTTCGTCGACGTGTTCGTCGACCAAAAGGCTCTGCCGTGTTTATTGGACAGGACTAGATTTCCATCTGAAGAGAGGTGCAGTGTTCCAGCGTCGGAACTGCTCAGTGGGCTGGCTCTGTTTGCGACCCATACTACTACTGTCTGGTCCGAGATGTTGTAGAACCAAATCCCGAGGTACCTGTTGGTCGATTCGCCAGGGCTGAAGAATCCCATCTCAAACTTTCCTCCACTGGATATCATGGTTTGGCCGTCTGTGATCGTTTTGTTTGGGGTTATTGTGTCTCCTGCATCATTGCATCTCAAATATGTTCAGACACTTATATTATAACATGCACACATTTTTTCATCTGAGCGTGATTGATAGAGGAGAGAATAAGTACTTCCAAACCATAAATCCATAAGAACTTGTGGTTATGAAGTCTACAGCAACACGTACCAGAATTGTGATTGAGAGAAGCCGCCAGCGCCATGATTGGCCACAAAGCTAACACTCGTATGAAGAGCATGATGACTCTATCAGCCCTTTGCATTCTCATGCAGAATTCGGATATCCTCCTCCTCCTCCTCCTCTGCTGTCTGATGGCTAAATAACTAAGAGTAGGTGTAAAAATATCTTAAGATTTGGTGTGATTTTAACTAAAAAATATGTTCCAATATTAATATTAATAATAATAATATTATTATTATTATTAAATTCATTGTTTATTTTGTGCCCAATAATTCAGAGTTTTGTGTTGGTACATATCTTTTAGGGTCATGCTTTCGAATTCTTTGAAAGTTTTGTTGCGATGCGAAGAAATCCACAGGAACATTCCGACCGAAAAAAGTGGCAAGCAAAGAAATGATTCTTTGGTTGCGATACGACAAAATAGTTGTCGAATTTGACCCCATGGGTCCCAATTTTGAGTTCTAGTTTTTCTTTGCATTTGTTGACGATTGCGTCAACTATTTAAGTGTCGAATTGAGATTCTAGAAATTTAGCATTAGCCATTAGCGATGTGAGCATTTTTATATCGTTTTAAAAATAATCTTAACCCCTCACATTAAATAAAGGCATTTATGATTCCTCTTAGCATATAATTTTAGTACCCACTGCATAGAGCCTTGGATACGATTGAATTATAAATTTTCTTAAAGATCTATAATTCTTAAAGACCTACATCTTTAAGCAATAGTCAACTTAATCGATCGCAAATCAGATTTTGAATAAAATAAATTTTATAATAAATAAAATATTTGATGTAAAAAAAAGCTGTCGGAATTTATAAATTATTTTTCTGTTTTTTATGTTATAATATTATAGAAATTAAAGATAAATTTATTCGGTAACCTAATGAGAGAATTAATTTATAGTTGTTTACATTCATCAAATAACTGAATGAACGACCAATATTATGTCTAATTGAAATAATCTAATTCAATCAAGATAGAATTATAGTTTCACTCTAATTAGAATGTCTTCTCATAATTTTGACCATAAAATAAGAATATTTATAAAATATTCTAACATTCTTCAATTTGATTATTAGAACATTCATATAAACATAAAATGAGCATAAAACTTCATCATAATATCCATATTTAATATTTCATAAAATATGAGTTATAATAGTTATATATTATTAATTCAGTATACTTCCTTCAATATACCACAATATTCATAATATATCAAAATTGATATTTAATTTAGGGTTAAAACCATTTTGATGCACCAAAATTTTTTTATTATCTCAACAATAGGTGTACACGGTCATTGTTAACAAAAAATATAAATAGTAGTAAGAAATAATTGTATTAAGCTCAAAGTGTCAAAATAACATCACAAAATATAAAAAACAAATTATTGCAACCAAGACCCATAATTTTGAACATATATCATAAATGTCTTTGGTGGCAAAAATCCTTCGTCAAGGAATCTATCATCATTAGATTTAATTCTAATTCTTTGAATAAACACTCTTTGTTTACGAATCTTCACGCTAATAAAAATAGTCTACATTTGCATGTTTAACACTTAAGATTATTTATCATTATTTATATTTTCTTTTTGTAACATCTCAGATTTTTAAAATAAATAAAAAATAAAATAAAAGGGAAAATATGATGAGATAAAGAAAGATATAGTTGGTTTGGATTAGGAAGAGAGTTTGAATTGAAGTCAAATTATTATATTTTTCTTATCAATTGAATATTCTTAGTCCTATACAAATAAATATTTATGTGATTCTAAATATATGAAAGATTATTTTATAGAATTATAATTATGTACAAAATCAAAGTTTTAATCACATTCAAACTTCATCTAGGGATGAATCTCCTCCCCTATAAATAGGACACAACCCCTTCTCTCATTCCACAATTATACTCTCCCAAACACAAGACATCTCAAAAGGCATAAGAAGTTCTCTCTCTCTCTCTCTCTCTCTCTCTCTCTCTCTCTGCGCCACGGTTCATGGAGGACCAACACACACCGTGTCCACATGGGACGCGGGCCATGTTGCATGGGAAAAAGAAGAAAGCAGACCGCGTTGATGAAGGGACACAGACCGCGCGACGGAGCACCATGAAGACCTAAGGAAACAGACCGTGTCCAAGTAGGACACGGACCGTATCGTGCATGCTTGACAAAGTAGAAACGGGATCAACCGATGGAAAAATATGGTATGTAACTAGGAGGATCAACCTTAGGGTTTTTCATATACGTATGATATAGTAAAAGAAATAATGATTTAATGCACAATTGGACTCCAGATACCAGCCGTGTTCGTTCATGACATGGTGCACATAATGGTGTCGGCGTGAGACACGCCCGAAACAGACCGGGTTTGTATGAATACAGTCCACGTCCTATGGGAGGGCGGTCGCGTCACCCCTGACGCATGCCCGTTCTAACCACGATTGGGTTCCCTGGATGAAACGGTTCGCGTGACTTCGGGACACGGACCACGTTCTCGAAACCCTAATAATGCCTCAAAAACGGCTGCATCCTCCTCAGACGCGTGCAGAGCCTTTTTCTTGAATACAATGTTAAATTGAAGAGAATGACAAAGAAAACAGTCCTTGTTAACCCTAACACGGTTCGTGCCTCCTGATTAGAAAAGAAGATCTGTTCGAAACGATAGTGTTCCTCTTGGACACGCTTAACTCGGGGACAACACGGGCCGTGTCACATCCGACGCGGACCGCATCCCGGGATGTTTGATAGTATGCTTGATTGACTGATTGAACTTGATTGAGGTAGGGTTAGTATCCTCTCACATGAACTTAGAATAATAGGTAAATAAAGAGTAAAAGATGTTAATGATTGTGTTTGAATTTATACCATGAAGAGGAAGGCACCGACTGACTAAGGGATTTATCCCTACTAATATTATTATTTCCTTAAGAAACAACAATCAATTCTTCGTGAAGTATTATTAACTTCTTATGGTTCAACTGTTACTGTTACTGAGTTCCTTCGGAAATCACTAAGTCCATTGAGACTACTATTAATGAAGACTGATTGATGGGTCTAGGGTTGACCCTATGGCCTAGCTAGCCATTATGATGCCATATCTCTGGAATATTCATGTACTGGTAATTTTTCATTATTGATTGAATTAAAAGATGCTACCAAGATTAATGAAAAGAAGAATAATGAACTAGACCTGAATACTGATGCACTGCACACCATGAGAATTATTAGGTGTAACTAATGCTCTTGTCACTATTACTGAAATGAAAGATGAAAGAGATTGATCCTGATGGACTTATGTCACTAAAAGAAAGAGGTAAAGCAAAGTAAAGGAAAAGGTAAAATGATTGAAAGTAAAGTTAATGTTTATAAAGATAACTGTATGATAGAACATATTCTCCTTTACTCATATCTTCATATATGTTTTACCCTATTGAATTATTATCCTTTACATATTGAGATTCATAGCTCATGGGAGGATTGTCTTCCCTGCATTTTGGTCCTGCAGGCAAATAGGTATAAATAGATGATAATTCCACACCGATAGCTCGATGATATTCGTGATGGATGGCTTACACATGACATAGGTCCTGGTATTGGCTTCCACATTGACATGTCCATAGTGTTGACCAGTAGATTGGTAAAATGGAAAGTCAAATATGTAAGTTGGTAGTGTCACCAAGTCTGCATTCTGTCAGGTGGCAGGGTGTGGATTTGGGGGCGTTACAGTAAGGTATCAGAGCCAACCTCGCGTGCTCACTTGAACCATGTGGGACGAGACGACTTGACGAGAATGTTGAGCTCCGAAGGGGAGAAGATTGTAAGGACCCAAGATGACGAGAATGAAAGTTAGTCCCACATGGAAACACAGAGGTGGTCATGGACTTATATGTAGCATCCTCTCTTACCATTCAAGACGCATTTTAAATTCGTGCGGGTCGTAGGCCCAAAACGAATAATTTCTTGAATGTGGTTGAGGGCGTTATAAATTGGTATCAGAGCCTAATGAGAGAAACTTCTTAAAGTTTCCAAATACATAGAGTTCATGTGCAAGTATCACGAACCATTACTCCACCATCAAGAAAGATATAGGTTAAGTCCTAAGGAGGTTATCATGAATTTAATTATTGAGTGATCTGATTGATGAGAAAAAAGTTTGGAAGAATTTTTGGATTTAAATTAGGATGAATTTTCTAATGAAAGATGAATACTGAGGTTTAGTCATGATTAAAATTGATATGACAATGTCCCAAAGAATTATATAACATGATTCCTAAGGAGGTTATCTAGGGATAACACTAATGAAGAATGTCTTAAGGATGAAATGCTTATAGGTAATCTTTTATATGAGTAGATAAAGAGAGATATTGACCTTATAATCTTGAATGATTAAACTATGAAATGAGAATTAGATTATATGATTTTCAATGTTAAATTTGAGGATATAAATTTTACAAAATTTAAGTGGATATTCTTTTCGAGGTTATGATCATGATTGCGATTGGAAGATTGGCTTATGATCAATAAACCAAATAGTATTTTATGACTAAGACATATGATATGAGCACATTGACATGATTTAGGGATTATTGGATTGTCTTGATATTGATGGATCATAGTGGACGATAGGAAATAAATGTGAATTTTTGAGAAAAAATAGATGATATGCTCAAATTCGATGACAAATTATTTTATGGAGGTTATTATGTAACACCTCATATTTTTAAAATAAATAAAAAATAAAATAAAGGGAAGATATGATGAGATAAGGAAAGATATAGTTGATTAGGATTAGGAAGAGAGTTTGAATTGAAGTCAAATTATTTTATTTTTCTTATCAATTGAATATTCTTAGTCCTATACAAATAAATATTTATGAGATTCTAAACATATGGAAGATTATCTTATAGAATTATAATCATATACAAAGTCGGAGTTTAAATCACATTCAAACTCTATCTAGGGATGAATTCCCTCTCTTATAAATAGGACTCAACCCCTTTTCTCATCCCACAATTCTACTCTCTCAAACCCAAGACATATCAAAAGGCATAAGAAGTTCTCTCTCTCCTCTCTCTCTCTCTCTCTCTCTCTCTCTCTCTCTCTCTCTCTCTCTCTCTCGGCACGATGGTTCATGGAGGACCAACACAGACCGTATCCACAGGGGACACGGGCCGTGTTGCACGGGAAAAAGAAGAAAGCATACCACATTGATGAAAGGACATAGAGAGCGCGATATAGCACCGTGAAGACCTAAGAAAACAGACCGTGTCTGAGTAGGCAATGACCGTGTCGCGCATGCTTGGCAAAGAAGAAACGAGATCAACCGACAGAAAAACAAGGTATATAACTAGGAGGATCAACCTTAGGATTTTCATATACCTATGATATAGTAAAAGAAAGAATGATTTAATTCATAATTGGACTCCAAACACCAGCCATTTTTCCCCATGACACGGTGCACATAATGGTGCCGCGTGAGACACGCCCGAAACGGACCGCGTTCATACGAATATGGTCCACATCCTATGGGAGGGCGGTCGCGTCACCCCTGACGCGTGCCATTCTGACTATGACTATGTTCGTTGGACGAAACGGTTTGCGTGCCTTCGGGACACTGGACATATTCTCGAACCCTGATATTCCTCAAAAACAGTTGTATCCTCCTTAGACGCGTGTAAAACCTTTTTCCTGAATACAACGTTGAACTGAAGAGAATGACAAAGCAAACGGTCCGTGTTAACCCTAACACGGTCTGTGCCTCCTGATTAAAAAAAAGACATGTTCCAAACGGTAAGGTTCCTCTTGGACACGCTTAACCCGGGGACAACATGGGTCATATCACATCCGACGCGGGCTGCATCCCGGGATGTTTGATGGTATGCTTGATTGACTGATTGAACTTGATTGAGGTAGAACTAGTATCCTCTCATGTGAACTTAGAATAATAGGTAAACAAAGAGTAAATGATGTTAATGACTGTATTTGAATTTATACCATGAAGAGGAAGGCCCCGACTGTTTAAGGGATTTATCCCTACTGTTACTATTACTATTAAATGGTTCCTTAAGAAATAACAATCAATTCTTCGTGAAGTATTGTTGATTTCTTCTGGTTCAACTGTTACTATTACTGAGTTCCTTCGGGAATCACTTAGTCCATTGGGACTACTGTTAATGAAGACTGATTATGGGTCTAGGGTTGACCCTATGGCCTAGCTAGCCATTATGACGTCGGATCTCTGGAATCTTCATGTACTGGTAATTGCTCATTATTGATTGAATTAAAATATGCTACCAAGATAATGAAAAGAAGAATAATGAATTGGACCTAAACATACTGATGTATTGTACACCATGAGAGTTAGGTGTAACTAATGTTCTTGTCACTGTTACTGAAATGAAAGATGAAAAAGATCGATCCTCATGGACTTATGTCACTGAAAGAAAGAGGTAAAGCAAAGTAAAGGAAAATGTAAAGTGATTGAAAGTAAAGTTAATGTTTATAATGATAAATGTATGTTAGAGCATATTCTCCTTTACTCATATCTTCATATATGTTTCCTATTGAATTATTATTCTTTAAATATTGTGCTTCATAACTCATGGGAGGATTGTCTTCCCTGCATTTTGATCCTGTAAGCAAATAGGTATAAATAGATGATGATTGCACAACGATAGCTTGATTGTATTCGTGATGGATGCCTTGCACATGGCATAGGTCCTGGTATTGGTTTTCGCATTGACATGTCCATAGTGTTGACCAGTGGATTGGTAAAAAGAAAAGTCAAAGATGTAAGTTGGTAGTTTCACCAAGTATGCATTCTGCCAGGTGGCGCGGATTTGGGGGCATTACACTTTTTATCTTTTATTATTTGAATTTTATTTCATAAAATTCTTAGTTTTTTCAATTATTTTATTCTCTTCCACTGATATGTCACCATTCTTGACTAGTTTTGGTCAATGAATTGGTGAAGTATTGTATAGTCGTAGTACCTATGAGAGGAGGCTTCACCACATGGCGATGACCGAATTTTGGGACGTTACAAAAGACACATGACCTAGTACAAGGAAAGAAATATTGAAAATAAAAATGTACATATGTTCCACTGGTGGGATTCGAACTCGAAACCTCTTGGTACTCAAGTCGAGGGGTGAGCCACTACATCACGTCCTTATTCTCAGTAAATGCTAAGTTTGAAGTCTTGCATTCTAACATCTCTTATTATTTCAAAAAGGTCAAATGGGGGTGACAAATCACGTTTTACCTTACAAATTATAGACAATTATAATTTGGTATATATTTCATTTAAAAAAACATATTTCACTATTCATCGCTAGTAATTATATATGTTGTATCACATATAATCAATTTTATATGTGTAGAAAGTTCATTTCAAAGACTTGCTGAAAATTTTAGCATTTACTAATGCCCAAGGTTTTGCCTTATTTCTCTCTTCTGATGATGTATTATTTATTTTGGGTGTTTGTTGTGTTGTCTAGAATAAGCTATACATTAATATTCTAATTTAAGAATTGAAAATTTGAAGGCTTTTCCTCTTTCATCAATACTTGTAATTATGAGACTTTTTTTTGTACGACTCAATTATTCTTTTATCATCTCTTAAATAAATATATGTTAAAAATGAGTTTAAGTAATATGTAGGCAAAGAATTTTGACTGCAAGGTGCAGCCACACATATAAAGTGTGGGCCCCCTCTCACTTTTTAAAGTCATGTGAATTTCTTGGATGCACCTTACTTAACCTCGTTAAAAAAATATTTTATATAGAGGAATGATTCACAAAAGAAAATTTTGGTAATAAAAAGAATAATATACAATTTTTTTTATGAGAATGTGAACATAAGGTTGATTTATCTTGTTTGAAGGCATTAGAGTATGTGCTCGAGCTGAAACAATGAAAAAAGTTGCACAATCCGGGCGGTACTCATCAGTTTAGTGATGAGACTTTGGCTATTTATTCTAACTTTTCTACTCCAGAGGACTAAATTTCCAGTCCATAAATTAACCTTTAATCGACAGGGATTTGTTCTTTTAGCTGGATTAATATCTTTTGTGCGAGCATCCATTTTTTAATTTTATTAGGTCTTATCATATATTGTAATCCTTTAACTTATTTTATTACTAATCATTCAACTATTTAATTGCTTTTTTAGTGATTACGTGGGGCTAAACCTAATACAATGTTTAAAAGATCGGTAGCATGCTCCTTGTTAGGCAATGTTTGGGAATGGAGACATTTGACCCAAACACACCCTTTCTCTATCTCACATGAAACATTTGGGATGAAAGCGTTTTGAGCTAAACCCTACCCTCTCAAACAGAGCCTTAAGCAATTGGGTACTTTGTTCGGCTTGCTCACTTGGTTTGTCATTGTTATATTCAATTAATCATCATTCTTAAATTGCTAGTAACTGATATTTCATTTAATACTCATTAATTAATACTCTCATATGGCACACAATCTTGAATGAAGTGTCACTTCTTCATGAAAAGTAAAAAAAGTGGATTATCACTACAAGAATATGCAACATTAGCGACAAATATATCCATCGCAAGCTTGTCGCTAAAAAAATCAGCGACGATTTAGCGACAGACAGACGACGCCAAAAAGTTATCGCAAAAATTAGGTCGCTATTAGCGACAGAAAAATCTATCTCTCAAATTGTCGCTAAGTTGTCGTTAAATCGTCGCCAATCTGTCGTTAACCCGTTGTTATCTTAATTTTTTATTAAAAAAATGAGATTTCATCTCTAAATCATCGCCATCTCGCTAAAAGTTCATCGTTAATCTGTCGCTACATTGTCTTAAAATTGTCGCTAATTATCATGTTGAGTTGTCGCTATTATGTCGCTAAACTATCACTCGTATCGATATTCTCTCGCTAAATTGTCGTTATTCTATTGCTAATTGAAAAACAACATAGGATACTATATTTGTTTTTAGATAATTCCTTAGTATCATCATATCAAACATATATACTCATTCATACACAAGACAATAAATATGCCATTTAAAAGTAATAAGTTTCAAAGTAACACAACAGAGTACTCATCACATGAAAGTAAGTTGACAACATATGTTTCAAAGTATCACAACATAAGTTTAATACTATGTCAAACACAAAAGAAACTAAACATTAGACAGAGAAATGACAGGAGTAGATGGACCGCAAATCAAACTAAGGAACTCCAACAAAAGTAGCGTAACTTTCTTATCTACTGAATCTGCATGGCACCAAGAGGGGGGGGGGGGGGAAT
>LTAE01010586.1:6370-16589 GCA_001647135.1 Pontederia paniculata
ATATATATATATATATATATATATATATATATATCATTCATGTACTTTATTTCTTACATCATCTTTCATCTTTAACATACTTGTCTTGCATGAGGGTAAGCTATGACTTTACCATGTAGGTAATCAAATGTCAATTACACCTCTGTCATCATTCATCATCATTGAGTCATTTCATCTTCTACATTACATTCATCATTAAACTTTCTCTATACTTAGCATATATATTCAATACATAAATATCATTCCTTAACAACTAATGCAATATGCTCAATGCAAGTATTAGTCCAAGTGGTTATCTTCTTAAGTTCTTCTTATTTTATTAATGACTTTGAGATGACTTTGATGGTTGCTTTGTTGTAACTTTGAGTGACTCATGAGTCTTTAAAGGCCTCGACAATAGATCAGTGGGGGTGCACAGGCCACGACCGAAATGAACACTCCAGAAATCCATTTGTTGCAAGGCGGGGAGAAAGCTAGTCAACAGGAACTAGGTAGCAGTTGATCTACCAGTCCCTCATCATCATTAACTCTATCGCTCCCAAACATTCAATGCATGGCGGCCTCATCTTTAATTTTGTGAAGATGATTAACCATTTTATCTTATCCACATATTAGTCCTTAAGATTACAGAAGAATTCTACAACATCTATACTTGAAATAGGAAAACTTCGACATGCATTGAACCTTGGAAAGAGAGGTCACGGCTCGTGATAAGTCTATCACGGCCCGTGAATGTCATGTCACGGCCCGTGAAGACTTTGTCACGACCATGATCGAAGCGCACATTTTCATTCCACATGGTCACAGCCCGTGATAAACATGTCACGGCCATGATCGAGCAGGATCAGTTTTATGGTCACGGCTCGCGACGCATCAGTGATCGTTCACATGGGGATTACTGTATCCGTGTTCACGACTCCATGTCACAGCCTGTGATGAAGTCTTCACGGCCGTGACTGGGTGTTATCCTTTCTATTGTCATGGCCCATGACCAGATAGATGGTCACGGCCGTGACCGAGTGTCGTCGTCCTCGACTGCAGGCGTCTCGGCCTGTGACATGTCCGTCAAGGTGGTGACGAGAAATTTCTAAGCAAATTTCGCCCCTTTTCTTCTCTGAACAGATCCGAGATTCCTTTCTATAGGTATATTGTTATATGGGGATTTATAATATTATATTTTCTACAGTTTTCGGCCTTAAAATTACATCATATACATTCTTATATTCATGAACGGATCTCTCTAATCAATCTACATCATGTAAAACTTTTTTAGGGCAGAAAAATCATATATTTATCATGGGGATTAAAAAAAACCAGAATCACATGGCATATGACCATCATATAGAATCCGTCATAACATCATAAAAACTCTAACATGCATTGATCTATCATGAAAATTCATTCTAAAGGGATCTGCCATGTTACATACATTTTTTTCCTTTTTGTATTCTTCTTGGTCTAATTTCCTCTTCATTCTTCGTGTTGTGCCTCTCTTCCACCGCCTCCTAAGGATTTTGTATCGATTTAGAACAAAGAAAAAACACAATCCTAAGGTAGGAGAAGGCCTAGATCCATTATCTGTGTGCTTGGGAGAAGAGAATGAAGAAGAGAAGAGAGAGAGAGTCCCTGACGGCTAGGGTTTTGAAGAGAAAATATCAAAAGAGTTGTCAGATTTTCTTAAGAGGTCTATTTATAATATGACTCAATCTCCAACTTATTATTTATTTTTATTTCTTATTTTATAAAATAATGGGTATTACATATTCTAGCGTGGGCTTTTAATCATAAGCTCATAGTAATAAACTTAATGTGAGAAAGAGCGAGCTGATGTAATATAAAGCACTGCACATTTCTTGTTCTCTAGAATATATACCATGCATTATGGTGAATGACAAAATGTATCGGTAAATCTAGAATATTATGGAGGAAGCAACACCGAGAAAATGGGTTAACTAAAAAAAATGAATATTCCAAACTTCACCAATGTTCATTCACATAATAAATTATAAGAATCCAAGATAAAAAAAAAGTAAAATGTTAATCTTATATAAATATAATTATAAGTTTAAAATGAAGAATTTTTTGAATGAATCGGCAGCGTTCATAAATCAGTCCAGTGCTTATAAACTGCAACTTTCGGGAGAGCAAGGATAGGGGCGGTCCAAATTGGATTTATGGACGGAGCACATCCATCGTGGTCCCAAATCGATATTAATTGGGTAAAAAAACGTTCCTAATGACTGCCGGTAATAAATAGGATAAAGATCAAGATGTCTTGATTTTAACAAGGGAAAAAACTTCTGTTTATAATTTTTCAAGTTATTTGGTTGAAGAATTATTATCTATCATTTTAATTATTTTACAAAAAAATAGATAATTTTATCTCTTTGAAAGAATAGTCTTTCTCTAAAAATCAAATATTCGCATCATAACTATTTTTAAATGATAATTCTACTATTATTATTTTCATTAGTGTTTGATGAACCCAATTATTGAATAGTAAAAAGGATCTCTTTGAGTATGAAAAAGGAACAACCAATACATTTAAGATGAGATAATGACATATGTGCAAGGATTGGTCAGATTATGAATCTAATGGCGATTGGGGTAAAATTATATTAAAAGAAAATAGTAGAAAAAATCACGTGACTTGATTGGATTGTTATAACTACGCATTAAAACTTGGTTGGGACCGAAACTTTCTAATTATTTTTTAATGTTCTCCGATCTCCATCCGATTTAAATAAAAATTTTAAAATTTTGTTTAAATATATATCATGATTTTAAATTGGCCAACACTTTTCAAAGAAGTCTATGGGACAATTGGGACACCCCACCAACCGCTTTAGATAGAGGGGTAAGATGTGGTGAGGTAAATGAGTTATAACTTATAAATTTCGAGACTTAAGAAGATCAATTGATAATTGAGTATATTTTCTAAGTGACGGAGAGAAGGCTATGAAAACAAGTCCTCGAATTTTAAACCATCAAATTGATTATCTTTAATGGGTTTAAAAAAATATTATAATTTTTCCTTCTATTAGTGAATAATTTCTAATTTTATTTTGCTTCATTTGGATGCATCCGGTTCTCAATAGTTTTTTAATATTTCAAAAATAGAAATATATATTATAATTTAAATGACGATATTTTATAAATAATAACATTCACTTTATTTAAAATATAATTTCCTTCATTGTGTATTTTTACCTCTTCAGCTTCTACTATTTGTTTGGTTATCTTAATTCTCATCTAACTTCACTGACTCGCGTATCTATTTTTTTTTATCGACCACAATTTCTCATTTTTTACTTTTGTTTTTCTCTCATCTCTCATTATTTTTTTGAAATTAAATATTTAAACTATTTATATGATATTAAGTAATTCTTATAATGACTAAGTGAATAATTATAATAACCATATAAAGAAACTTCTTTGACGAGTTTGTGTAGCCTTTGAATTATGTTGACTATGAACATATATGACTAAAGATTGTATGCTTATCTTTTTATATGCTTCCGAAATTCTATTATACGATTTTATTTATATATATTCTAATATTTTTTTATCTCTTCATTATCTCATTTTATTCTTAGGTATATATTCTCTATCACTTCATTGTCTCTTGAGTTCTCTCATATGCTTCTCTTTCTCTCGCTTAAAAATATAAATATAAAATATTGCTAGTCCTATTGACTTAAACTTTTTAAAATTATTGGTAGCACATCAAATTCAACATGATATTAGAGTCAAAGATCCTGAATTCAACCTCGACGTTGCTCGTACTAAAAATTAATTTTCTCCCTTAATTATCAATGTGTTGGACTTTGGGCTAAACCAAAGTTATCGTTGGCCCACACATAAAGCAGAGTGTGAAGTATATAAATATAAAGATGTTACTCTTTTGATTAATTTAATATTTTATAATTATTTGTAGCACATCAAATTTAACACTCTCCTAATACTTTATTTTTCTCTTAATAATTTATTTTTTTATCTTCTCATAAATTTCCTCACTTTCTTTATCCTTTATTTTCTTATATTTCTCTCCCCTAAATATTTTCTCTCTTTTTCTATACTTTCCTCTCTTTCTCTGTTAAATTCTTCTCCATTTCAGTCTCCTGAAATGTAGTATACGTGACTTATAGGATCATGCATGGTAATGCTTATCATATAATTAATATGCATTATGACATATAAGTTAAGGCAAATGCTTCAACTTCAATTGTTGCAGTGCTTAAACGGTAAAATTTAGTTAAAGGAATAAAAATTAATCTTTTAAAAGATTTAAATTTGAAAAAAAATAAAGTTTTGATAATTTTTACTCTATATTAAGGTGTAACAAATATGAGTTTTAATAAAATTTAGGTTAAGTTTTAGTTAGATAAAATGAGGGCGAAAAAACAAAATAATATAAAAAATATATTTTCCTTGTTCTTGTTATTATAGTAGAAATTCATATGTTAAATATTTAAGAATTTTCTTTATAAATATTTTATTTACATGTAATTTTTAAATAAATGAATAAATAAATAAAGAAAAAACTGAGGTTAATCATTTACTTAAATGATATTACATGTACATAATAGTATTACGGATGGCAAAACGATAATATAACATTTATCGACATTACGTCAGTATTATAAGTGGATATATTTCACTTTTTAACATTTTTACCATTTATTTGCTATTCTCATCCACCTCAAGGTCAAGATCAAGAAAGGTGGCAAAGAATAAGGATAAACAAATGAGGAAGGTCTTCTAGAAGAAAAATTAAGGTGAAATCATTATGGTTTAATTTTATTCTAGGTAAGTTGTTAGCCCTTCACCTTTGAATTATCTTTATAAAATTTGGTTTAAGCAATTATTCTCTCATCCGTAATAATGCATTTAACCATTATCTTTAGGTTTATAACTATAAAGTGTTTCCTTCTTAGTGAAGAACAAATCTAAATTAATAAGAAAGTAGAAGTTGATATTTAGATCGTTATTGTACCACCTTCATGTAGGATCTAGATGGTACCAAGAGGGGGGAGGGAGAAGAATTGGTGTATTAAAAATTTTTGCTCTAAACTATGTTTATGCAGCGGAAATGATCACAGATTGAATGCAAGTAAAACAGATACACAGAAGAAAACAAACACAAACATGTTTGTTGACGAGGTTCACCCGAACTTCTGGCGTACGTCCCCACTCTGGTCTTCTCGAGCTCGAGATATCCGGAGATCACTAAACTCCTTCTTCAAGGGCGAAGACTCCCTTACAACTTCTTTCTCCTTTCTTTCTTTCGAGGGCAAGGAGAGAAACCTCTTATAATTTAGCTCACTCTTGAACGCTCAAATTACTCACTTCTATTTTGGATTCTCACTTGAATACTCAGAAGGAGGAACTAAGGCTTTTCGCTCAAGCTTCCAGGTTCACTAATTGATTTGCCAAAGTTCTTTCCCAAAACTCTTGGGACATAGTTTTATACCCTTACAGAAACGTATAATTTCTCTCTCATAAAACTAACTGTTAATGCATGTACAGTACTCTTCACCTACTCCTCGACCGTCTGCCTCTTCTTCATTGGTCGACCGTGGTTTTGGTGAAGTCACACATCAATCTGTCGTCTAATGCATCGATCGTCCACCGTTCACCTTCGGACGTCTGCAGTCACGGGCCTCAGCCATAGTTCCTTCCATAGGTCGTCCGTTGTTTACCTTTAGACGTCCTTTACTTCCTTCATATTTCTTCTTAGGTCGTCCGTTAATTTTTCTCTAATCCTTTAGACGTCCTTTGCTTCTTTGTTGAACACTTAAGTCGCTCGCTTATTCTCTCAGACATCCTTTCTTTATCTTCTGCAGTCCTTAATCGTCCGCTCATTCTTCACTGAATTCTTCGGACATTCTTTTTTTATCTTCTGCAGTCATTGATCGTCCGCTCATTATTCACTGAATTCTTCGAACGTCCTTTTTTTATCTTCTACAGTCATTGGTTATCCACTCATTCTTCACTGGATTCTTCGGACGTCCTTTTGTCCTCTGACATTCTTTTGACATGCTTTGGTCGTTCTCTTACAACTCTCAGTTATATTGGATGACCTCCCTTTTCTTCTGTCAACTTCTCCGATCGTCCATTGTTCACACCTAAAAACATTGGATGACCTATCTTGACTTCTTCTTCCTTTTCATTTCACTGGTCATCCACTGCTTTAATTTGGATGACCTCTATCTTCATCAGGAATACTTTGGTCGATCGATGTTTCCTTCCAGTTACCTCGGACGACCTCTCTTCCTTCTTCAGAACATCTTTGGTCATCCATTGCTCCCATATTGAAGGATTTGGATGACCTATATTGTCCTACTGAAGTCATCAGACGTCCACTATTCTTCACTGAAACTCTGTGGACAACCTCTCTGACTTCCCTTCAACTTATGTACTCCACTGCTCTGACTCTGAAGCTTTCGGACGTCCTTTTTCTTTATCAGGTACTTCGGTCGTCCATAGAAATCTTCGGATGACCTCAACTTACTCATGCATTCTTCTGGTCATCCACTGTTTATTATGAAGCTCGCGGACGACCTATCTTTTCATCTGTGGTACTTCGGTCATCCATAATTTTCTCCATGAAATCTTCAAACAACCTCTCATGCCTTCATTTTAAAAATAGCTTTCATCATCCTCTTCATAGGGCATCCACTCAATCTTGGAGCGCCTCGTTATTCAACCTTAGTACTATTGACTTCGAACCTTCGGTCGCCCACTTCTTTTCACTGGACGATCTTTCCTGCTCGACTGTGTTTTTGGTCGTCCATCATTCATCCTCAATCGACCGTTTAGTACTTAGCTTCATAACTTTAGTCTTTGCTCCTCACTTTGGTTGACCTCTTCACATCCTTAGGACGACCGCTTCATACTTAGGATTTTTTTTCAATTCTTCTCTGTACGTAGGTCATCAATTTCTCAACTTCGATCGACCTATTACTGACTGAACATAAAAATCATATCTTCTACAAATCAAATCAAAGATCATTAGTACAAACTAAGCTTCCTCACAAATTTGTGATCATCAAAACAATCTCGGAATCCTAGATTCAACAATCTCCCCTTTTTTGATGATTATAAATTTATGTGGAGTGAACTTAGGGTTAGTTTTAACAGAAAAATCACATAAGAATCCAACTAACTAGAGTTGCTCCCCCATAAATCATATATCTCTTTTTTTTCAAACATTTATCCCCCTTAACACATGAATGCATATCTAAGATATACAAATTAGGAACATTTTACAATTCATTTTAGCACTTATCACTAAGAAACACACTTCAGAAACTATCTTTGCACAACTAATTCAAAAACATACTCATTTCATTTGTGAAACATAAAGTATCATACATAGAGATCATTCAGATACAAAAATATTTACATACATTTTTTTTTTGTCTACAACAGGAACCTATCTATTTTATGTCCTTATTTTTCTTCCTCTTGAAGCTTTTTCCAAACTATTTTTCAGGAAGAGAAGGTGTTGAGCTCTCAACTGTTTCCTTAGTTGCATTTGTTATCTCTTCTAATATTTTATTTACTACATTTTTCATCATATTATTAATTTCACTTTCTTGCTCAGCAAACAATTCTTGAAATTCATCTTCTATGTCATTTCTATCAATTGCTGCTTCAGCAATACTTTGACCAGCTAGCATTTCAATAATGGTGGGCCAGCTTCTTCTTCTTCTCCAAGGTTACTCTCACCAGCTTGCATTTCAATAATGGCTGGGTCAGCTTCTTCTTCTTCTCCAAGGTTACTCTCTTGAACAGCTCCAGCTCTTTGCAGATCAACATCTACCTCTCTAGCATCAGCTTCCCATTTGACTTGTAGATCAGCATCTCTTCTAGCATCAACTTCCCCTTGTCCATTTCTCTCTTCTTGATTCACTACAAGAAAATTCACAATTTGCAACGGCTCCTTCGTCGCATATCTGTTGCAAAATTGCTTGTCGCAGATTTTTTGCAGCGAAAAATCACCATATAGTGTCATATATGGTGACACTTCTGTCGCAAAAAAATTGCAACGAATGTTTTTGCAAGGAGGTGCCATCACAAATTATGAATTTTCTTGTAGTGATTATCTCTCTGATCTCCATGACCCTCCTCTTGAACACCAGCTGCACCAGCTTCTTCTTCAGGGGGTTCACTCCTCTGATGTCTTTCTCCCTCTTTGTAATTATCAGAAAGGGGAGCTCCATAGGGCTCATACTCTGCTGCTCTCATGAACCCTTCCACTGCATCCCAATTGCGACAAGCTTGGTTATGAAGAACAACAATGTCTTTATTGACTTCATTACTTTCGAACTGCTCATCACTAATTTTCTGTAACAATTCGAGGGCTTGACTCAATTGGGTGGACGTTATGCTGAGTTGGGTTGACATAGTGTCCACTTTGGTGCACAATGAAGCCCAACCAATCTTCTCTACTTGGAGGCCAAGTGAAGGAGGAGGAGGCGACAACTGCAGAGGGTGTCCTAAATTGCTGAGGAGTTTGCTCAAGGATTTCAGCTGTAGAGGGATCTCTAGTGACTTCATGTTCTTGATTCACAGTATCTTGATACTCAGATGCAGGAGGGTGTTCACTATATTTTGAGGGGTGTCCTTGGTAAGTCCTGTTCTAGTCAAGGTAGAGAAGGAGATTTTGTCATTTCGGGTGGGGTGAAGGACATCTTCATCTTCAGCGAACAAGATTGATTGAAAAGTTATGTGGACCATAAAGGTAATAAGATTTCCAAAGTAGAGACGAGCACCCTTGGTCCATTTAGAGTGCACTTTTTCTTTGGTTTTCATGAGTTGATACATGAGAAGATTTTCTAGGGAAATTCTAGGGGTTGCAGGATCTACAAGGTGTGCAAGGACAACTAGATCAAAGAGATTTACTCATGTGTAATTACCAGTTCTAGGAAGCACTACATGGATGATTATGTGGTGAACAACTTTCATGATGGGGGACAGATACTTGTGAAAGGATCCTTGAACAAAATTATCGACTTTTCCTCCACTCACAGCTAGTGCAGCTTGATTTTGAGTGTAGGAAGTGTGAGGCCAATGCATCGAAGTAAGATTTATTTGAGGGAAGCCATGAGTATCAAGGATCTCATTTAATCTAGATTCGGTCATGGAAAAATGTTTGCCGTGGCAAATAGGTTTTTATTTCAAGATGGGTGTCATCATAAGTTAAATTTGCATAAAAGTGTTTGACAACATAAGGATGAACTGGCTCATCAAGGTCACGGAATCATAGTCTGTCACATTGTTCAAAAGTTTCTTTGAGACCAGGAAGTTGAAGACTTTCCCAATTAATAGAGTGTTGTGGTTCAACTAAATGGTGTTCGTTATAAAGGGTTACATACTGATTCAGAATTTTCTAGCTAATGTATTTAAGGTGACTAAAGGACTTTTCAGGTGATTGAGAGGTTTCGGTTGTTTGATCGACATTATCAGGAAAAGGTTCTGGTGGTCGGACAAAGGTTCTCCTATATCAATTCTCTTTTGTGGAATAGATGGAGATGACTCTTCTCTTTATATTCTTTTTACGAGTTTTCATTTTTGAGCCACTTTCTTGATGGGCGACATGGTTCGAAATAGGCGAGGAAGAACAAAAATCGCAGTGAAACAGAAAAAGGTCGAAAATGAGCTGACAAGTGTAGGAGGAACTTAGAGTAGTGAAAGAAATAAAAAAAGATTTGATTCTGTAAAGAATGAACAACATTTACAACAAGATTTAGATCTAGTTAGAACTTAGATAGTAAAACATAGAACTCTAGATTAATGATGCATAGAGATGATGTTTTAGGTTTACATAGATGTCTGAATCCTTGTTTGAGAAAACTTTGATCACTTTCTAATGTGAGGATATTGGTTGCTATGGGTTTGTGTAATGAATTTCGTGTATGGATGGGTATGTATGAAGTATGATAATCAAGTTTTAACCCTTTTGCTTCCTCAAATCTGCAAGTGCACAGGTCGAGTAGCCAACTCGGGTATCGTATCCACAGTGAATTGAAACTAAGGACTAATCTAACAGAAGTAACTAACTAATAGAAGAAACTAACTGGAAACAGAAAACTCTAACTAAACTATAAACTGAAGACTAAAAGGGGAAATAGTAGAATGAGAATATCAAAAATAACAGAAACCTGGTTTTAGAATTGAATGATAAGTTGAATTTTTGGTATTTTAAATTTAT
>LTAE01010588.1:0-16588 GCA_001647135.1 Pontederia paniculata
ATCATTTAAAAGAAATATTATCTAAAATATAATTCTCAAATTGTCATAAGTAAAGAGTGTTTTAGCGATATTTCTGAAGTTAATAAAATAAAAGTAGTCTAAGTCAAATACTCGTGCAAGACTAACATTTGTTCCAAGATAAATAAGTTATAATCTCTAACATAATAAAATGAAGGTTCTATGAAATGAGACTGATTAAAGTGATTCATAGTCTTCTTGTCTCTCTCATTCCTAACCCATAATTTCCCATGTTCACATCATATCAAGCAAAACTCAGCATTCATGTCCTGCAAAAATATCATCCCTCTCATTTTAATATTTTTGCAGGACATGAATGCTGAGTTTTGCTTGATATGATGTGAACATGGGAAATTATGGGTTAGGAATGAGAGAGATAAGAAGACTGTGAATTACTTTAATCAGTCTTATTTCATAGAACCTTCATTTTATTATGTTAGAGATTAGAACTTGTTTATCTTGGAACAAATGTTAGTCTTGCACGAGTATTTGACTTAGACTACTTTTATTTTATTAACTTCAGAAATATCGCTAAAACACTCTTTACTTATGACAATTTGAGAATTATATTTTAGATAATATTTCTTTTAAATGATATTATTATATTGATAAATGAGCAGAGAAATTATTATAAAATAAAATTTTATGGTAATACCCTTGTGATACCTCAACTGGAGGTTGGGGTGTCACATTTTTATTTTACGAAAGTTGGATTTTTAAAGTTTTTCATTTTTTGCATTTTCTTGACTAGTCAAAGAAGAAACCATAAAGTCAATATGTAGGTGGGTTGGTATCCTAGGGGTGTTATGGTTAAGGTATCAGAACCTAATGTTGGATTTCTTTTGACATTCCATAGTACTTAAAGTGTCATGTGCAAAGCATCATGAGCAGTCACAACACCAACCATAAGTAAGTTTCCTTATGTAAGGCACTAACATTGAAAGTTTGACATTATTGTTTTATAATGTATGTATGTCGATGTGTCCTAGACGTGCTGTGAACCATTAAGTTAGATCTCACTAGAACCAAGATGAGGCGCACGGTGAGGTCTAGGGTGGCCAGGCCATAGGAAACAAAGGCCAATAGGCCCATGCGCCTAAGGATATGATCCATCATTTCCTTAAGCTTATTCCTCCTGTATTTAAGGGTACTGAAGGTGATGAGGCACAACGCTGGTTGAACACCATTGAGGAGACCTTTGCACTGATGCAGTGTGTGGATGATAGTAATGTACTATATGTTGTACACTGCTTAGTTAAAGATGCAAAAGATTAGTGGAAGATCACCAAAATCACCAAGGTTCCTGATCAACAGGTGGTCACCTGGGGAGAATTCAAGAAAGCTTTTGAGACATGCTATTTCACTACATACTAGCGCAACTTAAGGTAGCACAAATTCTTGGAGTTTCAGCAAGGTAGTATGACTATGGGAGAATACCATAATCAATTCGTCCAACTTGAAAAGTACTGTAAGCTAAAGCATGAGGATTGGGAAAGGGCAGATCGCTTTGTCCAAGGCTTGATTCTAGTGCTGAGGACTAAGACTCTCGAAGGTAGCTGCAAGACCCTCATTGAGGCCTTTGAGTTAGCTAAATGCAAGGAGAAGAATGATGTTGACCAATGGAATGAAGCCAAAGGAAAAGCTCTAGTGCTATAGGTTGCCTAGAACCAACCAAGGTGGGATAGGAAGTGTCCATGCTGCCATTAGGTGTGACATTCGTAGGGACAATCGCTATAGACCTTATGTCATTAGAGATACACCTCAACCCTCATAGCAGCAGCCTCAACTACCACAAGCCCTTCGCAACTATTGCTTGGTGTCCGCATGCAAGAGAGTGCCGCAAGAAGATAGATGCCTGCATAAACTATGGAAAGCACATGCACTACATCTGGGCTGCCCTAATTCGAGAAAGATTATCAAAATTCCAGAGGCTCAAGAGGTGCCAACCTGGGAGTACGTGGCTGAGCCTATAACATGAAGGCAAATCTAGCTCAGCTCAACCAAGATGTCACAGAGGAACTCTTCCTATAACTGGACTTAGTACATCCGTATTATTTGATTCAGGTGCTATGCACTCATTTATCTCTTATGATTGTGAAACTTCCCTGAACCTACCACAACTTGACATGAGCAATTCAATGGATATCACTACCCCCATGGGCACCCTTCATGCCACAAAGTACTTCCAAAATGTACAAGTGACCATGGAAGGTACTGACTATTCTACAAACCTGATAGTCATTCACATGAAGGAATATTATGACATCTTAGGGATGGATTATCGACACACATGGCAAGCTACAAGGAACGGTTAGAGGAGCAACGTCAAAGGATAGCAACATGTTGGTGACGGTAATCAGAACACAAAATTTGCTCAAGAAGGCATGCAAAGGATACTTAGCCAGTGTCATCAGCACTAAGTCTAAGGAGAAGGACCCTCAATAACTAGAAGTTGTCAGGGATTTCCTAGAAGTCTCACTAGAAGATATCTCAGGGTTGCTGTCAAAACTAGAGATGGATTTTCAAATAGAGATGCTACCAGGAACAACTCCCATCTCCAAGGCACCTTATCAGATAACACTTGCAGTGATGTAGGAACTGAAGAAGCAAATGAATGAGTTATTGGACAAGGGATTTATCAGATGAGTGTCTCACACAGGGGCACACCAGTCTTGTTCGTAAAGAAGAAGGAAGGCCATGTATCAACTAAAAAATGCTTAACAATGAAACTATCAATAATAAGCACTCTCTATCGAGGATAGACAATCTTTATTTATCAACAATCAAAGAATCGCAATATTCTCGAAGATAGACCTGTGGAGCGAATACGATCATTTTAAAGTTGTAGAAGAAGTTATACCGAAGATTGCATTTAGGTCCAGATATGGGCATTACAAATTTTTTATGCTATATGGATTAACAAATGCACTTTCTGTGTTCATAGACCTGATGAATAGGGTGTTCAGACCCTATTTAGATCAATTTGTCATCGTACAACATTTTGATATACTTGGCAAGTGATGCATGCATTTCACAACATGTTTCTTCATTAGGCATGATTTTAAGTTATTTTGGCATAGCAAGATTCTATTTTAGTCTTTATTTGTTCATGTTTATGCAAGTCCGAAATCTACTCTTGTTTGGTGTCTATTTTCTAGGAAATTAGGTGGAGAGGCTCAGGAAGGGCTTAAAAAGGCATAACTCATTAAAAAGAGCATATTTAGAAGAGAACAATACAACACAAGGTTTCATCACGGGCCATGATGAAGGAATCTAAGAAGCAATCAAGCCCGTCATGAGGCGTTATGCCACATCACGACCTAGTCCAGTGAGCAAAAAGATTCCCACCTAGTTGATTATGGGCGTGAGGGATTGTTACGGGCCATAAAGATAGAGGTCACGACGGCAATGGTGCCATAACGACCCACGTAGCGACCACAGTTCAGAACACTTAGACATCACATACATAACATTATGTTATGGGTCATTACATGGCCATTTACGGAGCGTAATAAGATACACTGTTTCGACACGGTCAGCTATCATATGTAGAGTTTATTATTACAGGTCATGAACAAAGTCACGGGCCACAAGAAGATGAAATCACTTGCAGCACATCGGACCAGCATACGAGTTACGAGTCGTAATAAGTCATCATGGGCTATGATGACTTAAGCTGATATGATGACCTATACACTTACGGGCCGTGAGACTCCATTATGGGCCATGGGAAAGTTACGAGATTTGATACGTTTGAGATTTAAATATGATTCGACGACCAAAAAGGTTTCTATTTGAGTTAAGACCTTGGCGATTTGATTTCAAGATACTTGTGAAGATTTTGAAGGGTTTTTACTGGTTTTTCATCACGACCATTGATCGAGAGGTAGATTTAATTGGATGGTTCACATGAAAGCATTACATTCAACCCAAAGAAAACCTAACCCGGAGAGAGGTATAAAATATGTTATCTTCAACCTAAGAAAGGGATGCTAGAGACGTTAACCAGATCCTTGAAGCCAAAGAATAGAAGATTATTCCAAAGGACTGCCGAGAAGGAATTGAGATCAATACATCCATTAAGAAGATTGTTCAACGTCTTGTTGACACCCATAAGAGTATTCTTTAATTTCATTTTATGTTGTGATGAACTTGTATCAAGTTTTATTTTATGTATCTATCTTGTGATGATTTTTTTTGTAAAAGAATGATTTATTAGGTCTAGAACTTGTATACTTTCATAGACTTCAATTATAATTGTTAGTTGTTTCTTTTCATAACATGATTGCCTAAATTTTATGCTTTTGTGATTTTGATCATTAACTGTGCAATGTGGTCAATTGTATATGCAATTTATGTCCTGCGATTTTGATCCGTTAAGGACATTATTGTTTGTGGTCATTAGGTTAATCCATTAAGGGTGATTTAATAGTTTAGAAATACATTTGAATGCATCCTATGATCATAATCTAAAGGGTAGAACCGTTAAGGTTATCTTCATCTTGTAGTTGGTTTATCCATTAAGGAAGATCATACTAATAGGTGTTCCTAATCCGTCGGGAAAGTTAAGTCTAGAGTGAATTCTATGCATAATGATTTATGTGAGAAAGTGTCACTTTTATTTCTTATCCTTTAATTCATCCAGGTTCTAGTCATCACCAATTATCATTTTATTTAATTATTTTAATTAGTTCTATTTCTGAAAAACCATCAATTTATAACCCTATGTTTGTCTCTTATTAACCTTCGAGATTAGATAGTTACATTAGTTTCTCGTGGAATCGACAACTCTTACTCTTTACACTCTATTACTTGAAAGATTAGTGCACTTACTAGAATGTATTTGTTTGTAATGGATTTTTCGCATGAAGTTTTTGGCACCGTTGTCGGGAACTTAATAGTTAACTACTCTGATTTTATGTTACTTTGAGACTTTTCTATTTTTGTTTTACTCATGGCTGTGTAGTTAGCAGAAAGACTTACTAGAAGCTCGAGTCAACCATTGCACTTCGAGTCAGAAATTGAAAGATTCATCCAACTGTTGAGGAAAGAAGTAGCAATGGCTAACCATCAGAACATGGAGCAGATTGAAGATAATGAAGAATTACAAATGACAATGAGGGGCTACGTCTCATCAAAATACACAAATACTGAATCAAGCATCATACTCCTAGCCATCAACGCAAATAACTTTGAGATCAACCCAGCAATCACAGTTTGGCAAGGCATTCAGTGAGAGCCCTCATGATCACTTAGACAAGTTTTAGAATATTTGCAGCACTTTTAAGTGCAACAATGTTTTTGTCGATGTTGCCCACTTATGATTATTTCCTTTTTCCTTGCGAGACAAAGCATTTACTTGGCTAAAGTCATTTCCTATCGGATCTGTGAGGACTTAGGCGCAATTGGTCGAGAAGTTCATCAATAAATACTACCCACCTAAGAAGTCATCAAAATTGAGAAACAAGCTAACATCCTTCAGGCAGGAGGATGACGAAACACTATTTGAAGCATGGGACCATTCAAGGAATTAATTGCTGGTGTCCCTGATCATCAAATTCCTCTATGGGAGCTACTGAAGGGCTTTTACAATGGACTTTGCCAGCGCGATAAGGACAAGTTGGAGTCACTGTCATGGGCGAAAAAGCTGAATGAGATTTATTTGCTTATCGAATTTGTAGCACTCAACTCTTGGAGGACTAAACATTCTACTAAGAAAAGAGGAGTTCACAACATGAGCAATGATGGTGTAGTTGCTCAGCTGGAGTCGTTGAATAAGAAATTTGATATGTTCATGAGCATGGCAAATCCGTACAACGCAAGTGGAGGAGCGAACATTATCAATAACTGTTCTCAAGATAATCCCTCCAACGAAAACATGTTTCAAAATGCTAACTTTGTTTCCAATTCTTTCAGAAATCAAGTAACAAGAAACACATAAATCTAAGTTAGAGAATCACCTGGACATCTCATGGAGACAAAACCCAGGACAACAACCTCCACAACCTAGATATTAGAGGCAACAATTTCAGCCCCTTCAGAATTCACCTCTTTCAGAGAACAAGTAACTTGGAGGAGCTGATGACAAGGTTCATGTCAACTATGGAGACCAAGATAAGGAACAACGATGCGTCCATTTGAAACTTGTAAATTCAAATTGGACAAATAGCAAAATCTTTGACTGAGCACACACTAGGATCTCTCCCGAGCAACACCGAGAAGAATCATGCCATCTTCTAGAAATCTTAATCTACATGGAGGTAGAAGTCAAGCTAAAGACTATAAATTATAACTATTCTACCTAAACTCTATCTCTTAGTTAGATTTCTAATTTTCTTGAGTCATATTAAAGTTCTGGTCAGGTCATCAAGGCGTCTGGTTGCCTTAGATACTCAAATTTTTCGCCTTAGCATCTGTCCACACAAGGTTACATGCCATTACACATCATCACGGGATGTGAGACCCAATATTATGCCTCGTAAGAAGTTATCATGACCAGTAACAAGTCAAGTTCATTAGCATTAAAAGCCATCATGCGGTGCGATGACCTACCACTGTCCATAAGACATAGAGACTACTATATCAATTCAAGATCACGAGCCGTGACACCTCGTCACGGGCTTAGCAGCAAGACCCATTCCTGATCTCACATGCAGCAGGAGCCGTGACCATATTTAACGGCCCATAAATTAAATTTCTGGAACTACATCTCACGCATAACGAGTTGTGACATCTCCTTACGGACTCGACAGGGAAACCTTTTGTAAATCACTAAAATGTCACCGGCCGTAACTTTTTGTAACAAGACGTAAGTTAGAATCTTAACTTATATGACCTAAAACACACCTGACTCACCACCCATCACCATCCTTCATGACCTCACTAGGAATGACATCTCAAAGGTCATATGTTTGTCATGACCCATGATCATATCTTACGGGCCGTAAGTCATTCATGGTAATTGACCACCAACTGAAATCACCCAATCCACAGCCCGTTAGACTTCATTACTACTATCTTCATTCACAGTTACATCTACCATCACGGGTTGTAACTCTGTATCAAGGCCCGTAGTGATGACCCTTGTCGATTCATCATAAGTAGAATTCCAACTCTAAAACCCTGAAACAACCTGATTCAAGGCCCGTTCGACTCATCATAAGTCTCTTAGTACACAGTTACTAGCGTCACAACAAACCGTAACATATCATCATGGGTCGTAAGTATCTTTGATCACACATGAGACTCCTCATATCGCCCGAGTTACGACCTTAATAATGGGTCGTGACGAACATGATTAGCCGCGTAACCACCAACTACCTGCATTTAACGCCTCATGATGAATCATCACGGGCCACTATGGGGTCAAACCCCGAATTTAACGGGCCATGAATGCTTCTAAAATTTGACCGCCTTTAATGTCATCACGCTCCGCAACAAACTGTAACGGCTGCAATAATTGCTTATTTCATCCTCTCTATATATACCAACCATTTTGCAGGTCTTTGTCATCTCCACATCGTCGGTGATCCCATCTTCGAAGAAGTAAATATCGAACATCTTCCCCAACTCCGTTGACCCTACAAAGCAAGAGCCATCACCCTCAACAATCACATCAATTCTGAGTCAGATTGCATCCTCTACGACGGTGAGCAAACTCCAGAAAACGATGAGAGCATACATGCATTTCGAAGCAAGCATCATCCTCGTCTGTGGCCAAAGAAGTGCTCAACTTCGCAAATCATCTTCTCCAAATCTGGTGATTGAAATTTTTAGCCAAAGACTCTGCGTCACGACCCATTATATACTGTAATGGATCGTGACAACTAAAGAAGCATAAAAGTATCAGCCGTGACCCCACAACAACACGTCACAACATCTTATTTCATGGGCTGCAACAATTCTCACATCCCATGAAGCCCTTATACATCGATGAACCTCATCTATACGGATCGCACTATCATCACGAGCCGCAAAAGACTATCTTATAGGTTGTACCTTTCTATCACGACCTGTAACATTTTGTTGATCGATAAATTGCTGCTCCTGCTTCAGTCGTTACAGCATTTCAAGCCCTGCAAAACAAGCTTTCGCGACCTATAACTACTCTACATGGGCCATGACTAGTATGGTGAGCGGCAGCCGTCTCAAGCGCACGAAGATCCCCTCTCGCAGCACTAGCCTGAACCTATTCCTAAAGAGCCAACTCCTGCTCCTGCTTTAGATTTGATCCCACATCTTGTGAAATGATATTCAAGAAGTAGATCATTGAGAAAGAGTGGGTGTACTGGGTCTTCTTCGAATCGGCCCAACCAAATTTGCTCATGATGCAACCATGATGGAATACAACCTGTATGACTTCTTTTATATGCTTTTTGACAACATCGACCTCAACTACTTCGTCTGACGGTGGTGTCCTGCTTATGAGGCTATCACACTTGAGTTCCTTAGTTCCTTTAAGGTGAAGAATGATATTGGGGATAGGAGGCCATCATAAACCTTCCATCTATTCAACAACAAGACTTCTCTTTCCCTGTACGAATTCAATATTATTTACCAGTTCCCGGATGTAGGCCACATGTGCGTCCCAAAGGAGGTTGACACCTCAGAATTTTGGAAGAGAATCACAGGGGTCGACCACCTGAACTGTCAAACTGCAAAAAGCACCATGATCCAGAATCATGTATTCCGCTATGTGCACAAGATCCTCTCCAACACGATCTTCGGAAGGGGTGACAACAATGACTCGGTGATTGAACCCAAGATTTTCTTCATTTACTCCATGGCCACCCAGGGGCAGAACTCAATTTGTCTTTAAGGCTCATGAAGGCCTTTAGACAATCATCATCAAAATTAAACTTCACATCCTTTGACAATAGGTTTGTCAAAGGCCTAGGTAATTTTGAGAAGTCCTTTATAAACCGCCTGTAGAAGCCAGCATGCCCTAAAAAGCTTCTAATCCCCCTGATAGTAGTGGGTGGGGGTAGATTGGCGATGACGCCTAGTTTAGCCTTGTCAACCTCTATGACTTTTTTAGAAATTTTGTGGCCAAGTAATATGCCCTCCTTCACCATGAAGTGACATTTCTCGCAGTTCAATACCAAATTAGTCTCTTCAAATCTTCTAAGCACTACTTCTAAATTTTCCAAACAATTATTAAAAGAGTCTTCAAATAGAGTGAAATAATCCATAAATACCCTTAGGATGGATTTGTTCATGTATGAAAATATGGTCATCATACATCATTTAAATGTTGCCAGTGCGTTGCATAGGCCAAAGGGCTTTCTTCTGTAAGCGAAAGTACCATATGGGCACGTGAATGTCGATTTGTCTTGATCTTCATGTGCATAGCAGTCTGATTATTACCCGAATAGCCATCCAAGAAGCAATAGTGGATGTGCCTTAACACTCGCTCCAACATCTGATCAATGAAAGGAATGGGGGGAAATGGTCCTTGCATGTCACCTCGTTCAACTTTCTATAATCAATACAGACTCTCCAACTGGTCACTATCATTGTGGAGTTAGTTCATTATTGGCATTCTTCATCATCATCATGCCTCCTTTCTTTGGCACAACATGCACAGGACTAATCTAAGGGCTATCAGAAATGGGATAAATTAGACCTGCATCCAAAAATTTGATGACTTCCTTTTTATTACTTCCTTCAATGTTGGGTTTCATCTCCTCTGAAATTGAGCCGTGTGCTTGCTTTCCTCTTCCGTGTGTATCTTGTGCATGCATATTGAGGGGGACATTCCTTTGATATATGCAATTGACCAAGCAATTGCCTTTTTGTGCCTCCTTAAAACTTCAATAAGCTTCCCTTCCATCTCATGTCAAGTTAGAAGAGACAATAATAGGGTATGATTTATTCTCACGGAAGGAATACTTAAGATGAGGTGGCAGCTCTTTCAACTCTAGTTTAGGGACATCTTTGTTTTCTTCTTCTGGCTGAGGAACTTCCTTAAATTCATATTCTAGATCCACCTCAGATTTATCAATATCTGACTATTTTACAACTTCATCTATAATTGTCTCCAACATATCTGAGTGAACATCTTCAAAGACATTAATGGCAAAACATGGGAAAAGCTCTGCAGGTTGTTTCAAAGATCGGGCTACATCGAAGCTTTGATCTTCATTGTTGACCTTGAGGGTCAACTTTCCATGTTGTAATCATAGTCTTTCCTTTGGCTAGAAAGGGTCTACCAAGGATAATAGGAGCATCTTGATTCCCATCCATGTCCATGACTATGAAGTCCGCTGGGAATACAAACTTGCCTACCATAACCAAGACTTCTTCAACAAATCCTCTTGACTTCTTCACAAACTGATTTTCCAACTGCAATAGAACTTTTGACTCCTTTAGTTCTCCATACCCCAGCTTGAGGAACACCAAATAGGACATAAGATTAATAGTTGCGCCTAGGTCACAAAGTGCTTTTGAGCATTGAAAAGTCCCCTATATTGCATGGAATAGTGAAGCTCCCAGAGTCTTTCATGTTCTAAAAAAGTTCACTTTTCCTAATGGCACAACATTGAGGAGTCAACTTTATTATACCTGCTTCTTCAAGCTTTCTCTTGTTTGACAGTATCTCATTCATAAATTTTGCATAGCTAGGAATTTGTCTCAAGGCTTCTTGAAAGGGTATGTTTATCTGTAACTGCTTGAAAACTTCTAAGAACTTGGAAAATTGTATTTTCAATTGTTCCTTTCTGCATTTCTGAGGGTAAGGTAAAGATCTACCTTTATCCAAATGTGTTTCAACAGTTGTCTTACCTTTCTCTTTTTGAATATCTAGACGGGTAGTATTAGTTGTCTCTTCAGTCTCATGTTGGCCTTTGGACTCTACAGTGGATGATCTTAAGGAAATTGTGGATCTTCAAGTTGCTTTCCGCTCCTAGTAACTATTGCTTTAGCCTCTCCTTCGAATTCTTCTCTATATTATTCAGCCAAGGTCCCGAGGCTTGTCCAACAACCATGTTTACCTATTGACAAATTTGTATCTCCATCTTGCGAATTGAGGCATCATGACCTAACACTTTGGCCTCCATAGCATCTACAAAAATGCTAAGGAGGTTTTCGATGTTGCTCTTCATCTCAGTAGGTGGTTGTTGAGGATTCTTCACCTGTGGGTTAAATCTATTACCTTGTTTTCATGCCAGATTAGGGTGATTCCTCTATCCAGGTTTGTAGTTGTTACTGAAGGGATTATTTTTCTTGGGGAAAGAATAAACCAAAAAAATTGCATTCTCCACTTTATTCAAATCAGCATAATTATTTCAATATGGGCAATCATTATAAGAATGACCCTCTCCACAAAGCTCGCATTGTTGAACTCCTCGAGTCATCAGTAACACAAACTTCTTGTTCGGTGACTCTAGTTGAGCCACAACTTCATTATTTGCAGAGGTTTCAACCTTGTTTACAGCTTTGTTCCTAGCACATCTTGATCTCTTGGTTTGCTAGAAATTCAGGGCTACATCTTATATCATCTCACAGATCTCTTGTAGGCTCTTCTTGCCCAAAACTGAACCTCCAGCAGATAAGTCTAATTTGTCTTTGTCTTCCTGAAAAAGACCATTGTAAAAGTCCTCCAGGATTTTCCACAAAGGAGTTCTATTATCAAGTACCTTCATAGCACCTCCTTATACCTTTCCTAGGCCTCATATAGGGTCTCTCATCATCATCCGGTTCGTTCCTCATCTTTGCGGCTTTCTGAGGTGGGCAGAACATGGAAATAAGATTCTCTATGAACTTGTCCCATGTAGTGATGGCTCCAGTAGGCAATGTTCTCAACCATGTCGATGCCTTGTCCTTAAGAGAAAAGGAAAAAAGTCTCATCGTTATTGCATCTTCAGAAGCATAATTAAACTTGAATGTGTTGCATATCCAAATGAAGTTATCCATGTGGGTATATGGATTCTCATTTAGGACTCCATCAAACTGGTTTGCTTGGACCACCTCACAATGGAAGGATTGATCTCAAAATTATTGGTAGTGAACGCTGGGAGGACCACACTGGATTCAACATTTTTGTATTTAAAGGAAACATAGTCCCTCATGGTCATCTCAGCATTTGGTGCAGCAACAACTTGCTATTCAGCCATCTTTTTTTCTATTCTTAACCTTCTAATTGTCCTCTCGATTTATGTATCAAATTGTAACTCTACTCCCAAATTTGCGATTAAGTATCTGGTTGCTTTTAAAATGCTGTCCAAAATGAGCGCCTCCTTGTGCTTGAGATTACCTTGAAAAACATCACAAGGGTTTACGTAGTTTTGCAAAAAGATAAATAACTTTCAGCATTAGTTCAATGAAATCAAATTAGGATAAACAAATTTTCTCTACAACGACGCTAAAAACTTGATGCGTGCTAAGTATACATGTAAATCGCTAGCAAGTGCACTAGTCATATCAAGTAATAGAGAATGAGTAGAGTGTCGATCTCACGAGAAAATTGTTATCCTAAAGTTGACTCACTAAACTAAGGAAAAGGGGTACATTGACTTTGGATAAGATATGTTTTAGAAGAAATTAAAATAAGAGTAAATGATAATAATAAGCGTTGAATGATGAAATCAAGCACTAGACTCAAATTAATAAGTAGGCAAAAATCTAACCTAAAAGATTAAGATTGAAATCCACCAATTCTTAAGAGGATTAAGGTTTACATAAAATCTAATGTCCTCTCCAGGATACATGAACTACCTCAAATCTATAGACTCTATTGCTCTTCTCCAAGATGACAATCCAATCTATTAAGGTTTTGAGATGAAATGAGATGTATCCCTAAACTATGGATTGTTCCTCTCCTAAGATAACATTCTAACATATCTCACACCTAGTATTCCTCTCCTGGGATGATACTAAGTGTGGTATGACATGGTTGACTAAGAATAGTTCAAAAATAAATTCAGGTGTGCATATGAAATCAAAATCTACTATTCCTCTATAGGATACTAATAGATTATAACGTCATACAAAGCATGAAAAACATTAAACACATCATGAAATACACAGAAGAAATTGGGGAAACAAACTTTATATGAAAACTAGGATTTCTCCAGGTTTTCCCTTTTACAATAAAAATCTCCAGGAATAAATATCAAAATACATAAGAGTTCATCCTCTTCTACAAATAGGAGAAGAAAATACAACAACAAAATAATTACAAAAATATATAACCTTTCAGCAACTGTCGTCTTTAGAATCTTGCAACACTTCGTCTTCTCCTTCTTTAGGTTCTCCTAGGCTTCACGCAACCCCTCAAATGAGGCTTTGGAGGATATTTATCGGTGGGAAGAACTCTAGACTTGAGGGAAATCATCCAAGGAAAGATAACATTTCAAAATGGATCTTCATCGTCGACTTGAAACAACATTTAAACGTCAAAGATCACGTATGATGAATATTGTCATGGCCCATGACATAAATATCACGGCCATGACCGAAGGCTGGTTCTATACGAGGTTCACATCACGACCCATGATAGAAATGTCATGGCCGTGATTGAGCAGTAGTACTATAGCCGTACGTGTGTTACGACCCATGATCTGGAAATCATGGTCGTGACCAAAGAGTTGATTTCTCTTCATAATGTGTCACGTCCCTTGACAAAAGGTATCAAGGTCGTGAATGAACAAAGTTCACATGTCACGCCCGCAACACGAACATGATCGAACAACAATATTTCTCTCAGGAGATCACGACCATGATCGAAGTGGCGTTACTTCTTTCCTTGTCATCACGACCCGTGAATAAAACGTGATTCTTCTCCTTATTGGTGTCAAGGTCCGTGATAAGCCTGTCACGGCCATGACCGAAGTTGTGTAGCCTGTATTTTTTATTCTGACTCCAAATTTAGTCCAAATTTCAGTGGTCTTCTGCCGATGAGTCATTGAGTGCCTTGGACATACAAAAATGTCAGTTATGTAGACTCTAACTTCATAAATAAAAAATAAGTGAAATATATACAAAATAGATGTGTATGCTAACAAAATGCATGAAAACTAAGATGAAAGTTATATGAAAAATATGACTATATTGTTGTGCATCACTCCTGCACGATCTTCTTAACGAGTCTACCTTGCATAAATCTTCTTAGCAGCTCTTTAAGTTGCTATCACGTCTTTGGCTTGTAGGCACATGTTGCAGGCTCCTAGCATGTCCTAGCATCTCCTATGATCTGAAACAAAGCTCTCATAATGTGTATTTATAGCCTCCAAAGTGTCTTTAGGTTTCCATGGAGTTTGAGAAAGTTTGCAAACCTTTCCATGTCTAGATAAGAAAATTCCTTGTTGAATTCATAACTAACTCTATTGCTGAGATTTAATCCTTTAAAACAAATTACAATATTCTTAATCATGTTTCCTTTTGATCCCCAAATAGTTTGGATAAGTTTAGAATCTTTTTCCCATTGAAATTTCTCCAAAAGATTCGAGTTTGAGCGAGAACGGACGAAACTGCATGCTATTATGGGTTGTAGTACATGTTGTCACGGCCCGTGATTGAATATTTTGAACCGTGAAATGCATATCACGGTCCGTGATGAACTGTAATGGCCAGTAACATGTGGTATTTGTTCCTAAAAACTATATTTCTTGTTACTTACAACCCGTAACATCATATAACGTCGTTGCCCGTTACATCATAAAACTTTAATTTTTCATCCATGCATAGACTGTGAAACTCCATTATGGACCGTGAAATGCATTGTAACAACCCATTATAGGATATAATGGTCCGTTACATGGTGATATGCAGATTTTGGCTTGATGTCGGGTCGTGATGGCATGTAACGGCCTGTGAACTCCAAAATATTGGTCTGTTGAGCGTGAAGTTGACTCCTTTCATTGTGTAGTCACTTTTAGACTTTCTTTGCTCCTTCCAAGTTTTCTTCTGCAAATAAATAGCAATCTTAGGTAGAATCATGTCTTGAACAAATAGAAACAAATAAACGATAAAATGGATGCATGCTTATAACAAAATTAACCAAAATAAACCTAAATCTATGCATCAAAAGATGTTGGAATATGCGTGCATCTAACTCCTCCAAGCATGGATGTTTTCTTGTCCTCAAGCAAAGTTCATGGCAAAACTCAGAATGTAGAGATTCAATCATTGTTTCCACCCTGCAGACAACTAATTTTCTAATACCATTAGTTTATACATTTATCGCCAAAGCATCTCTCCACTTTCCAAGAGTCCGAGTCGCATAGAAGTTCTAGTACCTAAATCTTTTTAAACTCTTTCAAGTCTAGCTCTATGCATGAAACAATATCCAATTCATCAAATAAGAGCATCAATGTTGAAAGCACAAGTGTATATTGAGCTTATTATAAAAGTTAAGTTTCAATTTTTTTTTCATCTTTTTTTTTGAGTTTTAGCCTTCAAGCAGGGTTGCACAAGAAAGTCCGTGTAGCGCGCTTTCGACTGAGGGCTCCCAGGCCATTATCTATTTTTTTAAATATTGCATTTTATTTCAAACTAAGCTCAATAAACACTTATGCATTCAATAAAGAGACAATTATTATCAAAACTAAATATTGAACAGAAAAAGCATGAACAAAAATTTGTCGTCTAAGTATCCATAATTCCACTTGGCAACAATCGTCTTTGCATCTTTTCTCAATACTAAGGCGATAAATGATAAAAATCATAGCATTCAAATTTCGTTAGGTAGCAGGATGTCCTTGAAAATTACTTGAGAGAAGTATGAATACCAAGTTATCAAGCAATAAGATGGTGAATGGTATTTTTGGGTTTTTACATTTTTTTCATATTTTTATGGATTTTCAATTAAACAACACTAAAAAAATATGGAATGCAAGATATGATGCATGAAATGCATTCTCCCCCAAGCTTGAACTAAACATTTTCCTTAGTGTCAAAGAATAAACCCGTAAAGAAAAGAATATGAGCAACTATAGTAAAAGGGAGAAAGGATCATAAACAACCCAAGTATCTCGGTGCGATGGTGGCAAAAACATAGGAGGAAGTCTTCATTGTAATATTGACTGTGATGCCTAAAGAAATTGCTAGCTTGTAGAACTCCATAGGGGTGATTTCGGCGTCATGGAGGGATGTCTAGCCCATATTCGATGAAAATACCTTAGTCGTTGTGTGATGACTTTAAATGCTAGTTTGGACCTCCTTTTCTTAAGTAAGTTCATTTTTGGGTCGGATAATGTGCATCTTTTGTCGGTGTCATCTACCAAAATTTTTATTTGTCTGTCACGACCCATTATAGAGCGTCATGGGTCGTGATATGGATTATTGTGGTTTGTTAGATGTGATAACAGCATCTGTAGTGGATTTAGAATTTGCATGTTAGAAGGTCATGGATCGTGACCTGGAGTTACGGCCCGTGATGGTGGATATTGCGGCGTAATATGATGACCGTGATGTTGAAGGTCTGTCTTTATTGTCATGGCCCGTAACAGATGTAATGGGTCATGAGATGGTTCAGACCACCAGTGATGTGAAAAATGCTGACATGCAAATTCAAATGCTAGCAAGTGCACTAGTCGTTCAAGTAATAAAGTGTAAAGAGTAAGGATGTCGA
>LTAE01010589.1:0-16588 GCA_001647135.1 Pontederia paniculata
TGATGACAATAATAAAGAGAATTAAATCAGACCAGAGGCACACAAAATTTACGTGGAAAACCTCTCAAGGTGAGAGGAAAAAACCACGAGAGCGAGCAACAAAACTTCCACTATGAAAAAGTAGGATACAAAGTTTCTTCTCTGATCTCAGCAGAGGAATACAGAAATAAAAGCCTCAAGAAATAATCTTGGATCTTGCAGAATAATCTCTCCGGAAACCGGGATAGAAGTCAGAAGGATCTCACCGAAATATCTGAGATTGATGAGAAGGCTGTAGAGAATCTGTACCTGAAGTTTCGTTGAAAACATATCAAAACTCGTCTCCAAACGAACCCCTACAAACTTTCTATCTCCTCTTTATTTTCTCTCTCTTCACCTCGGCGGACGTGCGTGAGCAGCAGAACCTTTTTTTTCTTCTTCTTGTGCACCCCTCATCTCACAGCGCTCTCTTTCTTTTATAACTTCTCACGTTTGACTTGGTGTCAAACTCCAATTTTATTTTATTTTTATTTCTTTATTTCATGTGGGCCTGCATCAATTAATAAAAGCCCAACATGTGTCGCCCTCATAAACAGTAGAAATGTTTTCACATGCATTAGTTCATCTTCTGGCAAAGGTACTAGGGCATCAGCGAGAGGCTTTGGTTTGAAGATCATTGAGGTAGTACTACAACATCAAGCAAGTTGTGGACTTCAAACAATACACAATTGATGGCGGAGGCCATTGGAGATCGAAGGGAAAGATGAGCCGCCGCTTGAAGCGAGAAAGAATGTTTGTCAGATCTTGTTTAAACCTTGATTTAACTCGTAAATCACGACATATCATGGACGATAAAATAAGATTGCGAAAACGTAATATAATTTAATTATATATCATCATGGGAATAATCAGAGCACACATTAATAAGTCTATTGTAGTTAATATCTAGAAGTGATATATTCATAAAATAAACATTCACTAAAAATTTATATTTGATCATTCATACAAGGACACCATACTTAGAATCTATACACACAAAATAACTTTATAAAGAACAAAGTTGCTTTTACATCATATACATACTACACTCTCATAATCCTAATAAAAGAAAATGAGAGAAAAAAAGTAATCTATGAAGTATATCAAGAGATACATGTCTCTTATATATTTTGCCTCCTAGAGAACTTTACAATCTAGCTAGGTTATCAATTCATATAATCCAACAATCCCTGTTGATATAAAAAGAATACTGAAATAACAATGTGAGCAAACAACAACCCAATAAGTTAATAACTCATAATTCATGAATTAACAACCAATCAATTCAGAAAGATGTTAAATTAGACACATATCATTCAAAAATACAACTGACAAAAAAACTTATCATATAAGTGTTTTACATACAACAAACATACTAACAAGTAAAAACATACTCATAGTGCATCAAATTTATGTATCAAACTTATGTATGTAGTTATGCATCAATCTCATATGAATGCATAAATCACCACCTGACCAATTTGTATAATCATTCTTGTCGAAGAACATATCAAGAAGTGATATAATATATTCTAAAGGTGGTTCCTACAGATCCATGTAGCTCCGTGATGCGTGCTAATAAGGCAGATAAAATTGCTAGCAAGTGCACGTTCAAGTAATAGTTCAAGGTAGGTTGAGTTATCATTCTCACGAGGACTAATATTAACTAATCTATCTAATTGATACAAGAAGATCTATGTTTCACATTTGATATCATTTTGATTTTTGATAATTATGTAAAAGTTTGTGGATTTATAGTTTTAGGTTTCATTAGTTGATAAACTAATTAGACAAATGCATATTGTATTACCCATCCAGGTGATGGTAAGGTTTAGGTAAAAAGTAAACTTTCTGGTAGACACTTTTATCTTTGCACTTATGTAGTATTTTTGGTTTTTGTGGTGTACATCTCATCTTCACTATATGAACATATATAAATATTAAAAGAATGAAGAAAAAAACCCATTATAATCTTTTGGGGTTTCTGTTGAATCTTCCTTCATAAGTTTCTTCTTCTTCCTCTCTTCTCTTGCCAGAAGATCCCTAGTGATAAATCCATAGACTACAACCAGTTGGGCTCATTGGAGGTTTTTGGAGCTGCCACAACTTAGAAGAAATGATGACATCATTCCACATCTATAAACATTCCTCCCCAAACTCTATGTAAGCCTCAAATCCCATGATCCCACATCTTATTTCTAGATCAAGTGGTAATAGAGCTTTTGCGTACGGATTTGCAAGTTGCTGCAATGGTGAGATGAAAGGAGGAAAGGATATTCATGCTGAAGGTGAGGAAACCTTGGTTTCTGAGGAACCTGAAGCTACTCCATCTAGTCAAGAAATCTTAGAAGAGAGGATCATGACTAGAGTAGATACTAAGTTTGTAGAGATGATGGAAGTTTTGAAGACTTTGGTTGAACAAAATCAAAGTCTTAGGAGGACACAACCACAACCAGTTGCAAGTGTGCCTCATAGTCCTCATGTGGTTAGAGCCTCAACCACCCATGCTGAAGAAGAAGAACCTGCATATACAAGGAGGACTGGAAAAAAAATCAAAAATTGTGAAGGCAGAAGGATCTCAACAGAGGATAGAAATGGGCCAAAAAAAAGTGTGTAGCTCATTAAAATAGAGGCAAAGATAGAAATATCTGAATACAAAGGAGAGAGAGATGGAGAAAAGTTGGGTTCGTGGTTGGACAAATTGGAGTCCTACTTTCTATTACACAACTTCAATGAGCTACAACGGGTGACATTTGTACAGGTTAAGACGAAATCACATGCCTTAATTTGGTGGAATTCCTACGTACAAATGCATGACCTTCAAGGCTTGACTTGGAATGCCTTCAAGGAGATGATTAGAAGGCAGTTCTATCCTATTGGATACCTAGAGGAGCGTTGAAGGCGCTGACATTACTTGAGGCAGTACTCAGAGCAAACAATTCAAACATCAAGCATTGATTCTTGGCATTCAACTTGGAGAAGTAGATATTTTGCAGAAGTATTTAGGTGGCTTGCAAGAAGATGTGAGGAACCATCTCCAGATTTATCAAGTTTTAGACATTGATGATGCTTGTCGAAAAGGCAACATCATATAGGAGACCCTGCATCCAAATAAGTACTCCAGGAATACAAAAAAGAAGAATCCCACAATTACTAAGCCAAATCCCAAAGTCCGTGGAATAAACCATAAGAAATTTTCTACTAAAAGAGAGGCTCCAAAAGGGAAAGAAAAGAGTCCTTGGTGCACAAATTATAAGAAGGAAGGACACAATGAGCCAGAGTTTTGGTTTGCACACTCAAAGTTAGCTCAAGATCGTCGGAGGAATGGTGCAAAGAAGGATCCGAACAATCGGCCAAGAGCCAATCTTGCAGCAGTTCCAACACCGTCCGAAGATCTAGGTGTGGTGGATCAGGTTGACCCTACACTAGCTCTTATGGAAAAAACACAAAGAGTTGACCCCAAGAGACCCTCAACATCAAAGCAATCTCTTGAACCGGGTGAAGATCATGAAGCTCTATTCCATCTAAACATCCAGATCAAACAGTCTTTAGTCGAAGCTATCATCGACTCAGGCAGTCAGAAGAACTTGATATCGAGAAATCTTGTCAAGAAGATGAAGTTGAAGACAAGTCCTCAGCCAAAGCCATACTTGCTTGGTTGGATCAAGAAGGAAGTAGCGGTCAAAATCAACCAATAATGCACTTTCTGTTTCACAATTACTGGGAAGTACATTGATGAGGTAACTTGTGAGGTGATACCTCTTGATATTAGCCAAGTAATTGTTGGATCTCAATATGTGTTTGATAGGGATAATATCTTCTACTAGAAGGAAAAAAATGTATAGATTCATCAAGGATGGCCATGAGTTCTTGGTTAGGGCTGTAAGACCAACAAAGTCCATAGAGTTGGCCACAACCTCACAAGTGAAGAAGATGGTCAATGCTAAAGGTAAGGCGTTGGTTCTCCTGTTGAGAAAGGCGCTCCAAGAAGAGGACATTTCAATACTGATCTCCAAAGACCTTGATGAAGGCAACATGGCTGAGATGAAGGACTTAGTGCAGCGACACAATAAATTATTCTAGGAGCCACGAGGGATGCCTCCAATCCGACAAATGGAGCACAACATTGAGCTGATGGATGGTGTGTCACTTCCTAACTTGAGAATGCATCGTCATTCACTATTTTAAATCGAAGAAATTAAAGCTTAGATGCATGAGTTGCTCCGACAAGAGGTCATTAACCAAGCACCAACCCTTGTGGATCTCCAGTGGTGCTGGTTCCAAAGAAAGATGGCGGATGGAGAATGAGCAGAGACTATCGGGCTCTCAACAAGATCACATTTAAGAACCAATACCCCCTCCCAAGAATTAAAGACTTGTTGGATAAGCTCCAAGGTGCCAAGACTTCACCAAGATGGATCTTAAATCCGGATACCACCAAGTGCTTGTCCTTGAAGCTGACACTTGGAAGATAACCTTTAAAACAAAGCAAGGCCTCTTTGAATTGAGGGTGATGCATTTCGGATTATATAATTTCCAACCACCTTTATGAGATTGATGAATGAAGTATTAACCTTTCCTTGATGATTTTGTCATTGTGTATCTTGATGATATCTCAGTGTATTGTCGGACTTGGTCCGAGCATTTGGAGCATGTAGGCAAAGTTCACAAAATTCTAGGAGAATATAAGCTTCATCTTAATCTAAAAAAGTGAGAAGTGGGTCGCACGCAATTGGTTTATCTACCATTTAAAATCCTAAAACAATATGGTGACAATGATTTTCAATTGGACTTGCCACCTTGTATGAAGATGTATTCTGCGATCAATGCTAGAAATCTCAAGTTGTTCCAGCCATCATTGCTAGATGAAGATGAAGAGACACCTAGCCTTCTCCCACCAATGGAGGAGTTGGAGTTGACAAGGGAAGAACTACTAGATGCTGCAACAATAGTTGAAAGAAAAGAAGTCAAGACAAGGCTAGGCACAAAGGATCGCTACCACATCGGTCTAAAAGGTCAAGGTGCTTCCGAGGCTAAGTGGTACGTGAAGGAGGAGGCAATACAAAAATTTCCTGAACTCTTTGAAGGACACATTGCGAAGCAATGCGCTTAAAAAAGGAACATTTGATTTAGGAGGATCTATGTTTCACATTTGATATCATTTTAATTCTTGTTAACTATATAAAAGTTTGTGGATTTTATAATTTTAGATTTGATAGTTGATAAACTAATCAAACAAGTGCATACTGTATTACCCAGCCACGTGATGGTAAGGTTTGAGTAAAAAGTGAATTTTTTTTGTGGGCACTTTAGTCTTTGCACCTCTGTAGATATATTGGATTTTTGTGATGTACAACTCATCTCCACTATCTGAGCAGATATAAATATTAAAAGAATGAAGAAAAAATCCCATTATGATCTTTTGGGGGTTATATTGAATCTTCCTTCATAAGTTTTCTTCTCCTTCCTCTCTTCTTTGCTAGAAAACCCCAAGTGATAAATTCATAGAGCTGCAACCAGTTGGTGCTCATTGGAGGTTCTTGGAGCTGCCACAACTTAGAAGAAAGGGGGACATCATTCTGCATCTATAAACATCCCTCCAAGATCTGTATAAGGCTCATATACCACGAATCTACATTTTATTTCTAGATCACTAATTCCAATAACTAATAGGAGAAAATTAGTTTTATATTAAAATTGATTTGAAAAGAAAAATGAAGAAAAGAAAAGAGGAAGATTTATCATGACAATAGTATCTGAATCATGATGAGATAAGATGAATAGGGACAAATCAAATTTTACCACAAGGTTAATTAGAATTTAGTTAATCAACTTTTTACGAGGATTATGATCTACCTAAAATCTGATATCCTCTCTAGGATGTACAAAATATCTGAAATCTAACAGACTCTATTGTTTCTTTTCAAGATGTCAATCTAATCTACTAGAATTTTGAGATGCATTAATTTGCATTTCCTTAGCTGTGAATTGTTCTCTTCACGATGTCAATCTCATAGACCTCACATCTAAGGTAATCCTATCCAAAATGCTACCTAGATGTGGTATGCAATGTCTTGACTCATAATTCAAAGATTAGTTTAGAAGTCAAAGAAAATTATGAGTTGACTATTCCTATCCAAGAAGCTAATGAATAATCATAACTTCAGAGAATTCATAAATAACATTAAAAATCAATATTCATACACATAAGAAAATTTAAGAACTAAAATTGATTATCACAAAGTTTCAACACATTTTTCCCATGCAATAAAATTCTACTCCAAAATATAAAACGAATAATTTACAATAGAGTTCACCCTTAGAAAAATTGAGGAAGAGGAATATGAATAAAAAAAACCTCAACAAACGACGATAGACTTCTTCAAAAGCTCTGTACAAATATCTTCTCTCCTTTTGGCGTAAGGCTTTCTTCAGACTTGTGGCATCCAAAACTCCTCTCTCAAATCTCCTTCAAAATATTGATTTCAAGCCTCCACTTAATGAAGTTTTGAGGGTTATTTATAGGTCGAAAAAGTCCTTGGATGATGGGTTTAAGATAGGGTCCAAGTTTGGATAGAAATCTTCGAAAGATAATTCAAAATGACATTAAAATATTGAATAAAACTTTTCTCCATAAATTGTCATGATCGTGAGTGAACGATATGTGCCAACGTCATGGCCAGTGACTCAAATGTCAAGGCCCATGGCTCAGATGTCACAGTCGTGACCGAACAATCCTCAATGTCTGCATTCTGTCACGGCCCGTGAAGTGGTCTCATCACGGTCGTGACTGAACATATGCATCTTCCTCTTCAGAGAGTCACGATCCATGAAGTGGCCATCATAATCGTGACCGAACATATGCATCTTCCTCTTTAGAGAGTCACAACCCATGAAGTGGTTGTCACGACCGTGATTGAAAGGTCCTTCATTGTTCATGCGTTCACGGGCGTGAGCATGCACTTATGGCCCGTGAGTTTTCCTTGCACGGTTGTGATTGTGTTGGGTAATCTATTTCATGATCGTGACACAGATTCTCACAACCTATGAAATCAATTCTTCAAATTTGTCTTATTCGGTCATGGGCATGACACACCTCTCACGATCATGACATTTCAATTTTTTAATTGTTTTTCTCATTTTCTCTCTGATTTCAATTTAGATTTTTGTGATCTTCCTCCCCATGCTGCCAAGTGCCCTGGACACACGAAAATATGACATTATGTAGACTTTGACTCTGAAAACTAAAATGAAGCAAAATGAACAATAGAATGATGCATGTGATGATGAAAATGATGAAAATTAGATTAAAAATGATATGAAAAATATGACTAATTTATCACGCATAACTCTGCATGACACTTAGGGTGTGTTTGGTTGATGGAATGTAATATTCCTTGAAATGATGAAATTTCATAGAATGTGACTCTACAAAATCATATTCCTAGCAATCTAATATGGGTTCAATGTAGGTGCTCCCTAGTTAAGTAGGGAGCACCATGTTACCTACCTCTTCAACCGTAGGATGTTAAATATATGGTGAAGATTAAATTTTCTCTCTCATACTTTTTTTCTCTCTCCTAAATCTATCCACCAATTATGCATCCTATGGTTAAAAATGTAGGTATCATGGTGCTCCCTACTCTCCATTTTTTTCCATCTAATAGGGTTCAATGTAGGTGCTCCCTAGTTAAGTAGGGAGCACCATGTTACCTACCTCTTCAACCGTAAGATGTTAAATATATGGTGAAGATTAAATTTTCTCTCTCCTACTTTTTTTCTCTCTCCTAAATCTATCCACCATACATTATGCATCTATGGTTAAAAATGTAGGTATCATGGTGCTCCCTACTTAAGTAGGGAGCATCTCCATTTTTTTCATCTAATAGGGTTCAATGTAGGTGCTCCCTAGTTAAGTAGGGAGCACCATGTTACCTACCTCTTCAACCGTAGGATGTTAAATATATGGTGAAGATTAAATTTTCTCTCTCATACTTTTTTTCTCTCTTCTACTTTTTTTCTCTCTTCTAAATCTATCCACCATACATTATGCATCCTATGGTTAAAAATGTAGGTAGCATGGTGCTCCCTACTTAAGTAGGGAGCACCTCCATTTTTTCCATCTAATAGGGTTCAATGTAGATGCTCCCTAGTTAAGTAGGGAGCACCATGTTACCTACCTCTTCAACCGTAGGATGTTAAATATATGGTGAAGATTAAATTTTCTCTCTCCTACTTTTTTCTCTCTCCTAAGATTAAATATATGGTCATGTTTGGTTTGAAGATTAGAGAAAAGATAATAATATTAGGAAAAAAATAGAGGCGCTGATGCATAATGTATGGTGGATAGATTTAGAAGAGAGAAAAAAGTAGGAGAGAGAAAAATCTAATCTTCACCTAGATTTAACATTCTACGATTAAAGATTAAAGATGTAGGTAACATGGTGCTCTCTGCTTAACTAGGGAGCACCTACATTGAACCCATAATATTATGTGAGAGAAAATAAAAAAAGTGAGATATTAGAAGAGTAGAAAATGAAAAAAAATAAGGAGAGAGAAAATCATAATGTTAAAAGATAAATAAGGAAAAAAATATAAAAGAGAGAGTAAATAGACTAGAAACGATGAAAATTTGGAGGATAGAGGAAGTTATGAAATTATATTATAGGAGTATGAAAAAATATATTTGAGGAGGGAGAAAATATGATATTATAGGAGAGAGAAAATGATAAAATTGGAGGAAAAAGAAAATTATGTTATTAGATTATAGGATAAAGAAAGTGAAATATTATAGGAGAGAGAAAGTAAGGTATTATATGAGAGCGAGAAAGTGTGATATTATATATGAGAAAAATGAAAAAAAAATAGAGGAGAGAGAAAGTTATGAAATTACATTATAGAAAAGAAAAAATGAAATATCATAGGAGAGAGAAATTATATATTATATGAGAAAGATGAAGGAGAAAGAAAGTGAAATATTATAGGGGAGAGAAAGTAAGATATTACATAAGAGAAAAAGTGAGATGTTAAAAGAGAGAGAAAGTGAAATATTATATATGAGAACAATAAAAAATTGAGGAGAGAGAATTTTATGAGATTAGATTATAGGAGCATGAAAGTAAAATATTATAGGAGAGAGAAAGTGAAATATTACATGAGAGAGAAAATGAAAAAAATAGAAGAAAGAGAAAGTAAAATATTATAGGAGAGAAAAAGTGGGATATTACAAAAGAGAAAAAAAATGTGAAAATTGGAGGAGGGAGAAAGTTGAGATTATATTATAAGAGAGAAAAAGTGAAATATTATAGGAGAGAGAAAGTGAGATATTACATGAAATAGAAAATGAGAGGAAAGAGAAAGTTAAATATTATAGAAAAGATAAAGTAGGATATTATAAACTAGAAAAAAAATGAGAAAATTGGAGTAGAGAGAAAGTTATGATATTAGATTCTAGAAAAAAGAAAGTGAGTTATTAGAGGGGAGTGAAAATTACATATCATATAAGCGAGAAAATGACGAGGTTGAAAGAAAAAAGAAATTAAAGGAGAGAGAAAGTTATAATATTAGAGAAAACAAAGAGATATTATAGATGAAAAAATGTTGATATTATAAGAGAGAGAAAGTGAGAAATTTGTACATTTTTTTCTTAAAACTGAGATATTTTTTTTTAAAAAAATAGGATATCAATTTGTAATACATTGTAATAAACTATTTTCACACTTTTTAGAAGGAATGAGATTTCTTTTGTTTGGCGGAATATCATTCTAGGGGAATGTATGATTCCTAAATAGATTACTAAGTTAATCAATCCAAACATAAGAATATAACATTTCTACATCCATTCAAAGGAATGTTACAAAGATAGCTCCAACAAAACACATATTGGTATTGGTAAATAAAATTGTTTAGTTGGGATTCTAAAGATGTTTCCCATCGTGCACGTAGCTCCAATCACCATTCATGTAAATGCATGAAATTACACATATGCATATAAATGATTAAATCATATGAGTTACCTACAACAAATATCATATTTTGAATTATATTGATTGAACATTCAAATGCATATAAGTTCTCATCATATAACTCTTTTTAAGAATATCATAATTTTCATAAGTGTAGAAGCATGTTCAACCATCAAAACATATTTTCCGTATCATATCATCAATAGGCATGTTCAACACATCACAATCATAATCGTACATAATCCAAAAAGGTGAATACATATGTTAGGAGAAACCAAGCAATTCTTTCTTTGTTTTCCATTACTCACTCCTCTAATTCTACAACAATAAAACATATGTTCATATTATTATTAAGATGTGAACGTTATTACAAAAATACATGTCATATAATATCTAGTTAGTCAAATAATTTCAATTGCTTTGAGAACATATAAATATTAGAACTTAAGCAACTTAAATTCATTATATGTGTACCTCTTATAACATGGCAGATCGAATACTTGTTAAAGAAAATTCATAACTTCTTTATACAAACTTAAATGTCAATATACAAATATAAACTTCAGTCGAGATTACATAGCAAAAAATTAATATTTTATTTCATTATAGTTTGTTCTCAGGACACTCAACAACTAACCTAAATTCTATGCTCATGATATTGTACTCTCGAAGATTGATCGAGTACTTATTGTATAATTTATATAAACTTGTAGATCATTCCTATTTAAGTTCTTGAATTTTTTTCTTAAATTAGACTTTAGGGAGTTTATATCATAAACGTTTTAGGATTTATCTCATTCTAAAATTATTACAATAAATTAAAGAATTTAACACATGCTTTATTTATTTAAGTTATATATTTCTACTTATTTTTATACTCAAGAGTGAGAAAGTTAATCTTAATCCTTAATACTTTTTTTATTTATTGTTATTATCCTTTGGAGTTCTAAATATTTTATCTTGGATAACAAATATTATTTGTCTCTATTCAATTATATATTTCTACTTATATTTTTTGATAACATTTCTACTTATTATTTTATTCCATAAATTTTTTTTTAATATTTTGATATAGTCTAAGGCGAGGTAAAAAATAATCTCCATCATGAAAATAATTTTCCTTTCTTCAAATATTAATTTTATTTCAAATTCTATGTAGTTTTTTTTTCTTTTATTAGATTAATTACACACTTTTCTTTATATTGATATTATAGAAAATGCATCCATTTATTATTAACTTTTATGATATTTTATAATTTTAAATTGGAAATTGAGTGCATCTAGATATTTTAATATTTTTTTTTAATAAATTAATATAAAGTATTTTAAGACACTATATGATTAATTTGTCCACCCATTGACCTAAGATTTTGGCTCAACCACTCACTACAAGAAAAACGTCATTTTGCGAGCAAATTTTCGAAGTGCGAAGAAAAACACCATATTAATTACTGCTCAATATAGATTTAATTGGCATCATTTCAGAGCCATGAATCTAGATTCAAAGAGGACCTAGCACAATTTATTTTATAATTTTTGAACATCCCGCATGTATCTAAATAACTATGCAAAATTTCAACTTCAGATTTATCTCTTAACTAGAGTTGTTATTTATCATGAGATTAGGGTTTGTTCTACTTTACAACTAAATTGCAATTATGGAAGAAGGAAATCGCGAAGAATGAAAGAACCCTAGGTCACAAAATATTATAATTAAAATTTGTAAAATACTTATCACAAGAAATCTTTAGATCTTTTGCTTTTGTTTTTCTCTCTTTTCAATTATTCTTTGCATGTTTTGCTCCTTTCTTTTATTTTGGACGGAGATGATAAAAGGATAAGCAATAGTGTTTAATAAAACCTTCATATATAGTGGATAGGTTAAAGAGTAAGCGACCTAAGGTCGACCTAGACTTTACTGTTATATAACCTTGAACATATTATTTACATGTAATTCAATTTACTTTAAACATGACATGTAAATAAGAAATTACCCCTCATTTGAGAACATTTATTCTTATTTTAGTAACTAAAACAAGACCTAAAATTTATTAAAAATAACATTTAACATACTTAAACATAGAGGAACAATTACCAAGACTATTTTTTTAGTTCTAATATTTTTAAAAAAATAATATTTTCATGTCTTCAACAAAATTTTGTCACTTTTTGCACTCCAAAAATTTAAATTAAATTTTTGTCTTAGCACCAATATCATAATGCATATCAATCATATAATATAACATTAACCTATATTATAATCTATGTATTAAGTCACATATATTATGAGGTTAAGCATATAATGAAGCCGAACCTTGGAACCTAGCCTTTATAAATTCTGTGTATCTTGGTCGTTGAGGATTAATACACATCTTAGATAATTCTAAAACTTCAACTAATCCAAACTTTCGTATATTCCACATTGAATGATCCAAATGTAGCTCCATATGTATGTAAAATAAGGGTGCTATGTAGATGCATTGATACCTTTAAAATTATTTAGCTTTGGCTACTAAATAAAAGAGAAACAAACCATATAGAAAGTAGGAAAGAGAAAAAATGAAGAGGAAATGTGAAACTTAAGAAGGATGGAAAAGAAATAGTTTGAGGTATGTGAAAACTATCAAATGATATTTGTACTCTAGATTAATTAGAGTTAGAAATATAATAGAATCATAAGAATGCATTATGTTGTTATTAGTTCACTAAAAAATAAATTATAAGAAATTAAGAACTAATACTAATTTCAAATTATCGTATCGAGATTTCAGAATTTTAAATGGATTGGAATATTGTTCAAATTTCATGACACTTGTTAAACAACTAATTGGATAGATTTTCGTTAGTAAAAAGATATTAAATAATATATTCATGTTCCCATGCAAAGATCTAGATTCTAGTTAACCAAATATTATGCGAAACAAATATTAGTAGATTTATTTATGAATAAGATAACAAGCACATTTTTTGTGTCTTCGACAATGATGCTAGTTTGATAATTATGTCTTAACTCATATAGTTAAAAAAAAAAGATTTATGGAGTAAATAGTATGTTAAGTAATATTTCAAATATAATTGGAATTACTTTAAAATGAGTTTTGTAGAGGAAGATACATAATTTACAATAGATGTGTCTCATGGTGGCAAAATTTTGTGAAACACAAATTAAATATATGATATTATGATATTTTTATGTGAATAAACTATAGGGAGATAAGTCATGGCATTTGTATGGATTAAACCATAAAATCTATTGTCAAGCAAAAGTACGATTACCTACATGTGAAAATTTGTATATTAAATCGTGAATCTAATCAAGACCACATAAGTTGTGAAGTACATAATTAGAATCAAAGACATGCAAAATTTTGAAATAGAAATTAAATATATGTTGTTACAAAATTTTGTGCCGGATAAAGACTCTATTTGACATGTATCGACAATTTGAATAGTTAATAGTGGATATCGATTAATTAATAACGAGTTAATTATTAAATTTAATAAAATATTTAGCAAATACAATGTTTAAATCAATTAATAAACATAAAATGACTAAAATGAATATGACTATTAATTAAATAATTTGCATTATTATATGTGTCCTAAATTAAATAACCTATTGTATTATTAATAAATAATATTTAAATAAATAGTTAATTAAATTATTTATAAATTAATAAAATAATAATAAATCATAAAGTGGTCATATGTTATAAAAGAATAAGTGTATTCATATAAATAGTAAGTAACAATGAAATAATTTAAGAGTATATATAAAAATATATTTCAATATATTAGTAACTATCCTAGATGTTGATCTTTCAAGCATTTCAAAATGTTGTGTTTCAATTCCTTGTCATTATTATTACTTGTACTTACCAAACACCTTAAATAATGTATTAACTTGATCAACACACTACACATTATTGTAGACTATAGACGCTAGTTTAAAGGAGTGTCAAATAGAGTCGAAACATGAAATTTATATGGATTCAATGCAATAAAATCTAATGTCAATGAAAATTAAGATGATCGGAATATGAGATCTGCATATTAAGTTAATGAATTTATATTCAAGACCTGACTTATAAAGTGCATAATTAGAACCAAACAAATGCTGGGAATTTTAATTTGATGTTAAATGAAATAGCAAGAATTAAGATATAGAATTATGGTTGACACCTTATAAAGTATTCTAATTTATGATTAAATTGATATAAGTTTACAATTATTAATGTAGTTATACATTTAAGGAAAGCTAGGAGAGAGCAAATGTTGTGACAAGATTCCTTCTTCTTTAATATGAAGATGTCGCATGTTCTAAGTTATAATTTATTTTATAATTTTTGTATATTTTGTAAGCATTCATTTATTAAGGATTGATTGCATTACATTATTATATTTGTGGAAAAAAAGAGAATATAGATGAAAGAACGACAAATCATAAATGTTAATTTATGATGAAATGATCAACGTAATGAATTATGATGTTCATATGTTAAGAAAGAAGGCTCGAATCACGTGCAACAATACTTATATTGACGGTTTGAAGCTCGAATCGCGTGCAACAATAATTATTAAATAATATTGAAAGAAATCTTTTATTAAGAGTTACAAAAGGTAGTATACGAGGGCTCTAAATGTGGATCATATAGTTGGCCTATCATACTTGATAATATGTAAGATGGAATATATTCAATAACTATTTGATGCATCATCATAATTGTAATTACATTATGATAATGTTATTCACCAAGTCCTTTACTTATAAAAATGCTTATGTTTGAGTTAATGATAATTATGATTGTTACTTACATATGAAATGTTTCTGTGTAGTGGGATGTTGCTATAGCTCTAACATATAAATATGATCTAAGGACAATTATATAATCTGGTGATTTTTACATAAAATAGAAATCTCCAGGCTGATCTTGGATATAGGAGGTATATCTTTGAACCATGTAAACATATGTTTGTGTTTCTATATTATTTCTTGTGGTTTTTTCAATTTTTCGTTTCCCAATAGTTATTCTTATAGTCATACTGTTAATGGGTGGTGGAAGTGATGGAAAGGTCAAGATTAAAAACTTAGATGATAAACATTTTAATTTCTAAAAGATGCAGATTGAATACCACATTAAAAGAAACTACATCAAGCTCTTTTAGAAAACAAGTAGATGTATATTGACATTACTGAATCTTCAGGTCCTAAGTGTTGTTAGGTTAATGTGTGCTCGTAACTTCACCTGCAATATAAGACCAATGACAGATTTTATGAAGACGTTATCAAACATGTATGAAAAATCATCTGCATTAAGCAAGTTTTACGTCATGCAAAGACTATTCAATCTACAAATGTGTGACTGAGTTTGTGTCGTTGATCACATCAATTAATATTATCATAATAAATTTGGTTCAATAATATTACTTTTGATAAGAAAGGTAAAGCTCTAATTTTGTTGTCCTAGTTCTTCTGAATCCATCAAATATGAAGTTTGATGATATTCAAGATTTGATCTTAAGCGAGAAAATTCGTGAAAGAAAATCAATAAAAAGTTCTAGAAGAACTATATTCGTTAGTTTAAGAAAAAAAATCTAAATTAATTACTTAGTGCAAGAGAAAATTATTTATCTAATCTAAAGTAAACATATTAATTTATTTTAAAATAAATTAACTTTTCATCACCTAAAGATCAATTTCTCTCATATTTCTCTCCTCCACACATCTCTTTCCTTCCATGTATACTTCTCAAACTTTTTTTATATTATTTCCATATATCTTCCATGTATGCTCCATGTCGATGTGCGTCCACAGTGTGTGTGACTATGATCGAGTCATAGTCACACATTGCTAACTACGATTCGCCCGTAGCTAAGTTCTATGAATGCATTTCTCTCCTTTGTGTTCAAACCCTGAAATCAATAACAAATTCTGTAGATCCCGAGTAACTTTTGATATGCACCATAATATCATAAATACAAGAGTTATATGATCAAAATACATATGAATTTATACAACCTATCAATATCAAATGGCATAATCTACCTCTACGAGAAAACAAATATAATTAGGACCAGTAATTAATCTGCTATAGATAAATTATAAATTAAAATATTTGGCACATGGTATAAGACTTTATTCCTTTATGGTGTGTTTAGATTGAGGGTAATGGAGGGAGGTTAAAATTTAACATTGTTTGAATAATAATTTTTTAAGAGGAAAAATTTAAAAATAATCTTTTTTTTCTTTTTAACTAACTAAAAATTATTATTCGCAAATTATGATTGAATGTATTGATGATTCAGAACATCGAGATATTAAGTTGTTGCTAACAACTACATCTGTTGATAACTATCTCTTTCAACTTATGAGAGCAGATGCTAACTACTTGATTGTTTGTAACTATTCATGTAACATTAGATAGCAACAACCATAACAAATAGATAGAATAAGTTGTACATGATCTATATATATATGAATGAAACACTATGAAGATGGTGTGGTCTTCTTCTCTAATTTCTTCGTTCCTATTTTCTCATAGTATCAGAGCAAACATGGGTTGAAAATCTAGATTGTTAATAATCTGAATTGATTATTTGGTAGC
>LTAE01010590.1:0-13907 GCA_001647135.1 Pontederia paniculata
TAATGATGATGAAAGTAAAGTTATGTAAGGAAAGATGATAAATTAAAGATGATGAGAGAAAATAAAGGAAGAAAGCAAGATATGAGCATGATGATATATTAAGAAAGGGAAGATATATATGATGTTTTATGATGACCCTCATGTATGTTTATTGATGATTAATTATGATGATATAAGTTTCATGCTTTCATTCTATCATGAAAAATATCTTTCTATTGTGCCTTACATATCTGAGCTTTATAACTCATGGTGGATTTTATTTTCTCCCTCCTTTGGATCCTGCAGGTCAGTGATCTCATATGTCATGGTTACTGGTGGTGCATGCGACGACGGATGTTCGTGATGATGATGTTGTTTGCACATGAGTAGTGGTCATATGTCAAGTTGTCTTTAGTTTATTTCCTTTTCAAAAGATGTAATAGTTATTTCTGAGACAAATTATGTTATGTAAGACTTTTGCAATTAATGATATGAAAATAGTTTTCAATTATTTATGCATTCCGCATTTAGTTGACCAGTCTTAGTGTCAACCCAAAAGTCAAGATTAAGTATGAGGTGTATCGTCTTCAGGTCCACATCTTCGTCACGTGGCGAGGTGTGGATTTGGGGGCGTTACATGCAAACTTCGATGCATGAGGTGGAGGGGAGAGAAGAGGTCCCAATGGCCTTACCTTTGGTGAGGAATGATGATACACTAGAGGGGAAGGGAACATTGGAGAGAGAAAATTGAAAATTGGCGAGTGAATGAGCAAATGAGAGAGACAGACAGGTTACAAAAGAGAATTGGGGGGCGTTGCGGTTGCCTGATGTACATCCTTGTTTCCCCCATTTTTCTCCCTTTCCTTTCGTTTCTCTTTCCTCTCTTTCTTTCTGAATTTTTTAAATTGTGAAGTAAATTTTTTAAAATTTAAAATCTCCTAAATCCATGGAATTACCTATGAGTATCTAGGTAGTTGGAATTCGACTGTTACATTTTGCAATCAATCTATAAAACAAAATACATCAAAATGAAAAAAAAAAAGGTGAAAATATTGTGTATGGCGAATGCATTGGGGTGTTGACGCATATACTTTAGTTAATTATATAAGAGCATATAATGCAAGTTCAATGTATCATCTATAGAAACGCTACAATGGATTCAAAATATGATGCATGTATTAATAAATGCCTACATTTTAAGATAAGTAAAATTTATTTCATATTAGGGCAATACTGCACATTCATTTTTTTGTCATATTTGTGTTCGATCCATAACATAGTATTGTATATTATTTATCTATGAAAGTAAAATTGTACTATCAAATGGTGCTAGTAATATATCTCAAATTTCTCGTTATCAATAAATAACATTTTAATGCATTGCAAATTATGTTATAAATATGCCATATTTCTTTTAGAGTTCATAGGTTATATATACCTATGTTATGTATATGTGCTAAGTAATATGTTATTGCATGCGCATGCAATATTTATCTAATAATATGTTTATCAACAAAAAATATTTTATACTATAATACTGGTAACATTGTATCTACTACAATTTTTTGTTAAATCCATTGACCAATATTATCTTCTAAATATTTCAAGATGGGAGCGGAAATAGAAACCTTCTTAAATTAGTAATAATGCCTTCTGATATGACCTTGTAATTATCTTATGTGTTCAATGTATGACGACCACTTTTAATATTCATGAGATAGAGGATATGACTTTCTTAATGATCGTTAATTGTTTACATAACAATTCAACAATTAAATATTGAAGATTTACCCTGCATTTAAAAAAAATATATATTGACTAAAGATCTAGAAGTGGCTCCACGCCATGTGGCTATACCTCATTGAACTAAAAATCCCAATAGCACCCACTATAAAACCCCACTAAGATTTCATTGTCTCTCTCTCTCCATTTGCAAAACCCAAGCTTGTAAACTCAGCTCCTTTTGTGCAAAATTGAGATTTAAAGGCTCAACCATTCTCTCAAGAAGAAAGAGGCTAGAATTTGGGTTTAGATTAAGGAGATTTACAAAGAGGTAGGAGGGAATCCTCTTCCCCGTGATATTTTAATTCTTAATAACATTGAACCTTGTTGATTCAATAGTCATAATGGAAAGAAAGAAACTAGGAGAAAACTTAGGTTGCATGTTTAAGGGTTCGTAATATGAACAATCGGCATTAGTTTCCCATATATTCTTTTTTAAATGATTGTTATTGATATTATTGACTTATGAATCTTATTGCTTTGCTTTGAAACATAGGAAAATTATGTTGGAAAGTACTTAATGCAATTTGGAAAAATTCAGGGCAATTTAGGTCAAAATATAATTTGAGCAGGCAGTTATTGTAATGCAATGATTGACCAATATGAAGTATCAGTAGACAAACTCATTATGGTGGACAAATTGAATAGTGCTCTAGAATGGACGACTGCTTTAGGGTTTTGTGCACACTTTACAAATGTTAATGTTTTAAGTATGTGATACATGCAAGTTTTTTCTATAATTCTTATAATAAGAAATTATAGTAAATTTATGCGTCAATATGCATGTCATGATTATAATGCAAATAATGTTATGTCATAATTTTAAGTACTCAATTATGGTGCAATGTAATGTTATTGTTTGATGTATATCAAGCACCTAAAAAAATTGATGCATCTTAGACACTAACATGGTTTAAAAGGTGAAACATCGTGTCCTTGTAATGTTGTATTGGATTCGATTAATAAAAGATGGGTTGGGGATTAGTTTTGGTGCATCATCGAGAGGGGAAGTAATGTCTGCACTAGAGATCATATATTTCCCCTTGTTCGAAGGGCGACAAAGATATGCTACAAGATGCCCTTGTCTAATAAATTAAAGATGGTGTTTTTTCAAAGCCCCTAGTCAAGATAAGATAATAAAAATCATATGACTTAGATGATGGTTATTTTGAAGTTAGAATGCTAAAATTCTAAGATTATCACATGATAAGCAATGAAAGTTGAAGAACAATAACATGAATGATAAAGTGAAGCCAAAAATATTATTTGCATTAAAAGTCAATATATAACAAAAAGTCTAAGTATGGTCTTCCGGCAAGTTATGCAAGTTTAAATAAGTTGTCAAGTGACATTTATGGACTATGTGTATTTATGTTGTCTCAAGATATGTGTCTTGTGTGATCATGCCAAGTTTATGGATTATGTCGAGTCTATGGATCAAGTTTATGATTTCCACTGAACTTCAATTTGTCATGGTCTCATATGTCTTCCATTAATTATGTAAATTGTTTCAACTCTCTAACTATATTTAATTACGTGTTGAATATGTGTGTATCATCCCGAGGACCACTTGTGCATGTGTAGGATATTAATTCGTAAATATGGTGGGACACATTCCCGAGGCATACATTTAGGTACCAAAGCTTAATGTTTGTCTTAAAAGTTAATATCCTAAGGGATTAAGACGTATCGAATTCAAGTCATCCTAAGAGTCAAAGTTCTAAGTCTTTAAGAAATCCAAAATTCATGTGCAATGCGTCATGAGAAACCATCAAGATTAAGAATACATCTTATGTTTATGTAAAGAATAACCACTTGATTATTGTTTTCTCGTTGAAAGATGGAAAGAGAGTCCATCATGATGCTATAAACATGATGAACAATATGCATGAAGAATAATACAATTTCATGGAAAAGCATGACATAGATCACCAAACCTGAAGAAAGAAGGTCAGGTAGTTCCCGTCAATCATCTTTTAAGAATTTTATGAGGATGAAACCTTTGACTTTGGATGGGAATATGAACTTGGACAAAGTGGAGTTGCTACAAATACTGAGTGGGGTTTGCTACACACCAATCAATGGATTACACTAGGTTTGGTGCAAGCTCGTAATGAGGATAAAGTATGTGAACAAAGATAAGGTAACTTGAAAGAAAATTTATAGGAGCTCAAATAAGAAGATATGTCAAGGATGACTAGGTGAGTTCTTGAACAGTGAAAAATACATCTGATTAGAGAAGGTCAAAAACACAACACAAGTGTGAGAAAAAAATTATTAAGGATCCAAACGCAAGACTAAGGATGAGGGCCATGTGCATAGATCCCAAAACCATGACCAAGACGACAGAGTTAGCCTTTATATAGGAAAGAAAGTATGAAGATCAAGAGAAAGCCGCAAATCGAAAAAAAAACACAAAGGCTATAAATGCAAGGCAAAGGTCAACATGAGAAGAATTTTTTTCAATCCCTCAAAGAAGGAAACACCAAGAAATGAAGTAGTGGCAAAGCATGTTTCTACTATGTTAGGCAACATCCTAGTGAATGTCGGATGAAGAATGGAGCTTGTTCCCAATATGAAAAGAATAATACAATTATATTTATGCATGTTAATATAATAGATAAAATCATTAGTAAGTGCATTAATTATATCATGTAATAATAATGATGAGTAGAGCATCGTTCTCACGAAGAGTAATATTAACACTATCTATCTAATTGCACTAACTAATATGAGCAAATAAGTTTTGAGAAATAAATGGTTTTTAAAAGAAAAGGAAAAATTTTGATGACAACAACCTTTGGATCAGGATGAGATAAGATGAAGCACCCTAAGATTAATTAGAGTTTAGTTCCTATTAAATTTTTAAATATATTAGGATGTACCCAAGTTATGATTTCCTCTCCAGGATGCACAATTATCTTAACTCTAAAAGACACTAGAGTTCCTCTCTAGGATGCCAATGTATATCCTAGGCTATGGATCGTTCCTCTCCAGGATGTCAATCTCATATACTACACACCTAAATATTCATCTCAACGATGTTATTTAAGTGTTACATGTAATGCTTCGAATAGAAATTTCAAAGATGAATTTTAGAAGTCGGAGAGAACTAAGAACTAACTATTCCTCTTCAGGATGCTAACAAAGATTCAACATTTCAAAGAAATCACAAAAAATATTTAACATAATTAATCTGCATGAAATATTTGGAGAACTAAAATCTATTAAATAAAAGGTTCAATAGTTTTCCCTTACAATAAAATGCACTCCACAAAAAAAAAGATCAAACAATAGTTCAACCTTCAAAAGTAGAGAAAGAAGATTACAAAGAAAATTATTAAGAACAATGCACCTCGATGATTGTCTTCATCAAAATCTGTGAAGAAAAAATCTCTTCTTCTCTTCTAGCGTTAGGCTCTCTTCAGGCATAAAGCGTTAAGTTCTAGGCTTGTTGCATCCCCCAAAAGTGAAGCCTTGAGGGTTTATTTATAGGTTTTCAATGAATTTCATTAGATATGAAGAGTCCTAACTTGTAAAACTTCAATTTTGATCTGATTTGGCTTAATCTTGGATTGAAATCACCAAAAGACAAGATCAAACGGGCTTAAAAATGAAAATTAACTTTTATCCCGGCAAGTTTCATGGCCCATGAAAGGATTGTCACGGTTGTGACCATAGAAAGTCATCAATATCGGCTCAACGTCACGACCTCTGAAACTTATTTCATGATGTGATCGTAAGTGGTCTTATATCTTTGTGAGAATGTCATGGCCCGTGAAATTTTCTATACGCTCGTGACCGTATGTACTCGCTTGCATTGCCAACCCGCTCACTGTCGTGATCATGCTTCACGATCCTTGCTATATTCTAGATTCTTGTCATGGACACGCTCATGGTCGTGAAGTTGGATCCATGGGCTGCAATTTAATGCAACACGGTCGTGAAATATGGGAGTCAAGATCTGTAGTGCGTCGTCGATTTCATGATCGTGCCCATGAAAATTTATCTGAATACGATGCTTGCGCTCACGAACGTGACTGTCCTATCACAACCGTGACTTACATAATTTTTTATGATTTTGCTTTCGATTTCACTCCATATTGTTGTTTCTTCCTCCATCACGAAAACACACAAAATTATGTAGATTCTTACTTCGAAAACCAAAAAAAGCAAAATGATAGACAAAATGATGCATGTGACAATGAAGAAAATGAAAATTAGACTAAATCTGTGATAAAAAAGCATGACTAATTTAGCACGCATCATATATAAAGGATTGCTTGGAGAAGAGTGATGCATACTATAACAAGAGAAAAGCTAAGCTAAAGGATGCTAAGTAGAAAGTAGCAAAGATATATACTATGATTGCAAATGAAGCACTCAATCTAATTAAGTTTCACTAGGGACTCCTTTGATAGATACACCTCATTCAAATGTATTATTTGATTTAGGTGTTATGCACTCTTTTATCTCTTAGGATTTTACGATGATGTTAAAAGTAAGAATAGAAAGATTTGAATGTCAACTTGAGGCTCTAACATTGATAGGAGATGTATCACCAGAAGATACATTCATAATGTACTCGTGCATATTGAAGGCATCAACCTTATGACACATTCAACAGTACTATACTTACGATAGACTATGTGATAAACTTGCATGTTGATAGTTTATCACATCATGATGCCATAAGTACAATGTCAAGAGAAAATGTTAGTATTCACACAAATGATGGACTTCAATTAATAATCTACGAAGTACCATCGGGTGAGAGGAATATAATGATTTCAGCAATTAAGACTAACGAAATGATGAAGAAAAGTTGTTGGGGAATCTTAGCAAATGAAAAATAAGCATGTTACAACCTCAAGAGTTGGATCAGATTAATGTAGATCGAGATTTTTTTGACATATTTAGTGAAGAACTTTTAGGTTTGTAACCCGAAAGAGACCTAAAGTTCATATTGAATTGAGTTTAGGAACAACTTCTCTAATGAATCCTCAATATAGAATGGCTTTGATAAAAATGAATGAATTGAAGGCTCCATTGCAAGAACTATTGAATAAGAGATTTATCTAATCAACTGGATCACCGTAGGGGTGCACTAGTGATATTTATGAAGAAGAAGGATAGGTAACTAAGATCATGTACCAATTATAGGATGCTCAAAAAAGAGACCTTCAAGAACAAGTACCCACTTCTGTGCATTAATGATTTTGTTGACCAACTATCATCGACATCAATATTGTCCAACATACACTAGGAAGTGGATACCACTAGACGAGGAAATTTGAGGATGATATATTGAAGATTTACTAAGGACCTTTCGAGGATTTCCTCTCTAATGACAAAAGATCATTAGAAAGGGGAAGAAATTCGTATGGACACAAGAGAGTCCAAGAATTGAAGTGAAATTTGACTATAACTCTTCATTATGTTACCAATCCCATTGGAAGCAACAGATAACCATTTATAGCAACATATAGAATTAGGATGAGTATTAATGCAACAAAGAAGAGTTGCATATACTAATGTTTGCTAAGTATACATGTAAAATCGTTAGCAAGTGCACTAGTCGTATCAAGTAATAGAGAATGAGTAGAGTGTCGATCCCATGAGGAATTTTTATCCTAAGGTTAAGTCACTAAACTGATGAGAAGTGTACATTGAATTTGGATAATATGTGTTCAGAAGAGTTTAAAATAAATCAAATGACAATGATATGATTAATACGCGTCGGAGTGATGACATCAAGCATTGAACTCGGATGAATAAATAGAGAAAAATCTGACCTAAAAGTTTAAAAGCCATTTTCACCAATTCCTAAGAGGGTTAAGATTTACCTAAGATACAATGTCCTCTCCAGGATGCATCAACTACCTCAAACCTATAGACTCTATTGCTCTTCTCCAAGATGCCAATCTCGCCTATTAGGGTTTTGAGATGCAATAACTGTAAGCCCTAAATTATGGATCGTTCCTCTCCAGGATGACAATCTCTCAAACCTCACACCCGACATTCCTCTTTAGGATGATACTAAGTGTGGTATGAAAACTTTTTGACTAATATAATTCAAAGATCAATTTCAGGCATTCAAATGAAAATAACAAATTTGCTATTCCTCTCCAATATGCTAACATATTATAACATCATAAGAAAAATGAAAAACTTTAAATATAACATGACATACAAAGAAGAAATTAGGTAAAAATGATTTTTTAATAAACACTAGGGTTTCTCCATGTTTTCCCTTTTACAAGTAAAATCTCAAAAAATAAATATCAAAATACATTAAAGTTCATCCGGATATACAATAGGAGAAGAAAATTAGTTACACTAACAACTATTACAGAAATTTCATCATTCAGTCGACGATCTGGAAGCACTTCCTCTTCTTCTTTAGGCTCTCCCAGGCTTGAATCATCCCCCCAAATGAGGTTTTTTGGGGCTATTTATAGTTGGGAAAAAGATCGGACATGAGGAAAAACGTCCAAAGGAAGATCAGGCTCTAGAGTCGATCTTGATAGTCGAAAATAGGCTTGAAATAGCCTAAAAATCGTGCAGAATCGCGCATGACGAACTTCATCACGGCCCGTGATAATTTTGTCAAGGCAGCGACCGAGGTTATATATAGGTCATAGCCTGTGATCTAAGAATCACAACCGTGACTGAACACATGTCTCTTCTCCAAAACGCATCGCGACCATGACTGAACAACTTCAGTGTGTCACAACCTCAACGCGGACGAGATATAACATTATATTTATTATCATAGAGTCACGGCCCATGACTGCAGAGTCACGATCATGACCGAAGCATCATTACTCCTCATCTTAACATCACGGCCCGTGACACAAATGTCACAGTCATGATTGAAGCTTTGATTTTCTCCTTATCTAGACACGACCGTGACAAGCTTGTCACGACCGTGATTGAGGCTCTAAATTTTATACTTGTGCATTCTTACTCCGAATTCGGCCCAAATTTAGGTGACCTTCACCCATCGAGCCAATGAGTGCCCTAGACATATAAAAAGACTAGTTATGTAGACTCTGAGTCAGGAAAATAAAAAATAGATGAAATGAATACTAAATTGATGTGTATGCTGGCATAACGCATGAGAAATGATATGGAAAACATGACTTAATTTCTACACATCATATACCTGAAGAGGATTAAATATGTACGAGAAAAATTTTTCCATCCATGACTTGGAATTGACCACAAAAGTTTGAAGTAGATTTTCTCACAAAGGGATTTTCACATGTGGCAAAGAAGATGCATAGAATTTTTTGAAGGACTATGAGCTTGCCATGACATATCATTTGGGAAAAAACAGACTCAACTACCAATGCATTGAGTCACAATTGCGAAGATTCAATGGCTTTTGTAAGGTTGCATAGATGAACCTATTGGAAAGCATTACTCAATAAGACCTAATCCTATTAACCAAAAGGTGGTATTATTTAATTAACTTCAAATATAATTATACTTGATCAATAAGATCATTTTAGCACAAAGCAAATATTTGGAGTATGATGATATGATATCATTGTGGAACAAAGAGCAAACTAACTTTAATTATGGGAAAGATGGCGTTATTAGCTTTCAAAATTGATTATGGGTACCAAATGATAATGAGCTTTGATAAGAAATTTTTATGAATGTCACAAATCAGAATTTTCTATATATCTCGAGAACACTAAGATGTATAAATACTTTAAAAAAAATTGGTGGAAGATGATGAGAAGAAAAAAAATTTAAAAGTATGTGTCAAGATTATTGTTTTTCCAACAAGTCAAGTTTTAACACCAAACACCACTTGAACCTCTTCAATTTTTTTTGAGTTGCCGAAGTAGAATGAGAGCATGTGAATATGGAATTCATCATGGGGCTTCCAAGAACAAAAGATAAACATAATGTGATGCGGGACATCATTGATTGGTCAATAAACATAGTATGTTTCGTATTGATAAAAAAGATGCAGCCCATCAAAAACCTAATGAAGTTGTACACAAAAGAGATTATTTAAATGCATCATTTTCAAACTTATATTGTGTTAGATAAAGATCTAGGGTCACTGGATGATTTCGTGAGGATTTCAAGAAGAATTTGCAACAATGCTCAATTATAGCACAACCTTTCATCCTCGAGAGTGAAAGAACAAGACAAATCTTTGAAAATATGATAAGTAATCATACACTGTACAAGAAAGGAATTTGGGTCAACCATATGTAATAATTGGTCGAGTTCACCTACAACAAGAGTTACCATTCGAGAATAAGAATGACATCTTTTGAAGCATTATATGGAAGACCATATATGTCATCTATATGTTGGAGTGAAGTAGGCAAAGGAAAAAAAAATGGACCCAAACTAGTGGAGAAATATGTTGAAAAGGTTGACATAGTCAAAGAAAGAATGAGGGTGATCAAGACCAGCAAAAGAATTATGCCGACCAAGAAAGAGAAGAGCATACTAAAAACATGACCCACAAAGGGAGTTATGCATTTTAGAAGAAAAGGAAATTTAAACCAAAGTACATAGGAGCTTTCAAGGTCTTGGAATAAGTCGACAAACTGGCTTATAGATTGGTGTTGCGCCATTTAACGTATATGCAATTCTACATATTGTGTTCATGTATCAATATTCAAAAAGTACAACCATGATGATTCACATGTGTTGTGGATTGAAGAAACAATTCCCAAAGATTATTTATCCTATGAATAATACCCTACAGAGATATTTAAATATCGTGAGCATCACTTACGCAATAAGATTTCACCAATGGTGAGAGTTCCATGGACACATCATTCCAAAATCCCTTTAGCATCCACTATAAAACCCCAACCATAATCGATTTTGTATTTCTCCTCATCATTTGAGAACCTCCAACCTCTTAAGCTCAACTCTTTTGAGCAAAAAGAGATTAAATGGTTCAACTATTATCTCCGACAACAAATAAGAAGAAAGAGGAGTTGAAGTGAAGAGTAGAAGAAGCAAGAGGAAAAAAGGAAATTAAAGAGTTACAAAGAGGTATGTACGTTACAACAAAATTGTCATCCAGATGCATCCTTAAGGACACAATACATAGCGTTGACCAAGCCAATTTTCGCGACACTTGCTTATAGCATCCCAATTATTATAAAGTATTAAGGTCGCCACTACAATTCGTGCCCTAATTTTTAAAAATTAAGACACAATAATTTTAATGTCTTTATATTAGCTCACATCATAATTCTCCAAATTCAATAATATAGGAAAATAATCCTAAAATGTTGATATAATAGAGAAAGAGTCCATTATATATTTCAAGTGATAACAACATTTTAAGCATTTTATTTTCAAGAAATAGTGGCACAAATAATATGTGTCCTAATATAGCAATCTATTTGAAATGCGTCATAATTTTTGTAAAAAACATAAGAGCGCCATTTATTTGACTTTCAAGTTATAATAATTTATTAATGGTGTCTCATAAATTATTATGGCAAAGCAACTTATGTCAGAATATAGCAATGCCAATAAAATTGTGTCCCAAATTTTGTGAGATATAAAGATTCACAATTGCTTTGTACTTTAAGTGGTATTTTTAATGTTATGTCCCAAAAAAGTATTTCAAAAATAACTTGCATCCCCATATAGCAACACTCATTGAATTGCATCTTTGTGAGGGCGAAACAATTTATTTGTGTTTCAAGTTATAATAATTTTATTAAGATTGTGTCACAAAAATCACAATGCAAATAATTTGCGTCTCCACACATAGCAACGGTTGAGTGCTTGAGTTGCATCATAACTATTGGTGAATAATAGAGAGATACATTGAGTATGACAACAAGGTCTTTTAATGTTTTGCATATATAAAAAAATTATGACGCAAATAATTTGCATTTCAATATTACAATGCTATTAGAATTATGTCCTAACATTTTTGTGTAATAGAGAGACACAATAGATTTGTGTTTCAATTCATAACAACACTTTTAATATTGTGCTAAAAACACATGAAAAAAAATAAATTTGCATCCCCATATAAAAATTTTACTTGTTGCCTTAAATTAATTAATTTTCTCTAAATTGGATAATATTCTTAATTAAATTATTTTTTAAAAAATGATTATTATAAAATAAAATATTACTTCAAATCATCAATTTATTTTTATTAATTTTTTTTATTTTGAAAACTATAGAGAGACCGCTTATAATTTCATTTTTTAATTTATTCATAGGCACCATATTTAATAAAATAAGGAAAATATATTAAAACCTTTAAAGTAAGAACATAAATTAGGGTGTAAATTAAATTTGGATTTACTTATTAACTCTCATCTTTTTCACTTTGAAATTTCTCAAAAATTTAGAATGTGTTCTTATCTTCTTGTCGATTCTGAAATCAGATGCAACATCCTTCAAAGATCACCTTGCCACTTTACCATCATGAGGGTGGGAGGCATGGATGCATCGTGTTCACAAATGGCTACAGCCACCCTCCCTCTTCATAAATGTGTTCTTATCTTCTTGTCGATTCTGAAATCAGATACAACATCCTTCAAAGATCACCTTGCCACTTTACCATCATGAGGGTGGGAGGCATGGATGCATCGTGTTCACAAATGGCTACAGCCACCCTCCCTCTTCATAAGGTTGGGGCATGGTCATTCTGTCCAATCAAAACCTTCTCCCTAGTTGAGGGAGGGCGACAAGGGATGTGGCGCACTACAAGAAAATGTACATATTGTTATGACAAAAATAATTCGTCATCAACATCATGGATTTGTGAATGATTAACGATGAAAAATATATATATCTTTAATAAATATGTGATAATTACGACAATATTAATTGTATAAGATTATTAATGTTTTAGTTTTTTTTTAAATAAATAATTGTGAAATTATTAAATTATAAAAGAATAATAGTTATAATATAAATAAAAAAGTTTAAAATTTTAAGATACCTAATTATAAATTAAGTGAAACTCATATTTTGTTTTTGTTAAATCATTATTTAAATGATAATTATTACTTTTATTTATATGGATGACATGACATTATATCATACTGATACTTGTCACAATATTGTGTATTTATCTTTGTTTTTAATAATATATTGGTGCGAAAAACTTGTACGCATATTTTAGCAAGTATATTAGCCGCTCAAGTAATAAGGTGATGAGAAGTGTCAATTGTAGGATCAGAATGACACCAAGAGGGAGGGGGTGAATTGGTGTATTAAAAACTTTTTCCAATTTAATACTTCAGATAGATAAGTTATATTAGCGCAAGCATGTAAATGCAAATGTAAACAAGTAGAGAGAAGAGAGAGAGAGAAAATCAAACAGGCACAAACACAAGGTTGGTTGACGAGGTTCGGCCGAACTCCTGGCTTACGTCCCCGCTCCGGTCTTCTCGCACTCGAGATCTCCGGAGATCACTGAACTCCTTCTTCAAGGGCGAAGACTCCCTTACAAACTTCTCCTTTATTTCTCGAGGACAAGGAGACAACCTCTTACAGTTCATTCAAGAACACTCAATCCCTTCTATTCAGGATTCTTCACTCGAATCTCAGAAGGGGAACAAAGACTTTCTATCGCTTAATGCTTTCACTAAATATTTTGCCAAAGCTAATTCCTAAAACTCTTGAGATTATAATATATACTCTGCACTAACGACTTAACACTACAAGAAAATTCATAACTTACGACGGCACCTCCTTGCAAAAACACCCGTTGCAAATTTTTTGCGATGAAAGTGTTACACTATATGATGACATATCCGTTGCAAAAAATCTGCGACGAGCAATTTTGCGACAGATATGCGACAAAGGAGCCTTTGCAAATTGTGAATTTTCTTGTAGTGTAATTCTCTCACTCAGAAAAACTAGCCGTTAATGCAAGTACAATACCTTCACCTACCCCTCGGTCGCTCGTTGCTCTTGCCTCGATCGACTGATGCTATAGTGAAGTCTCCACTTGAACTTACGTCTGGTGTTTCGATCGTCCACCGCTCACCCCCCGGCGTCCGCAGCTTCAAGTGTCGAAGCCTTTCTCCCTCAGTCAAGTTTCTTCGGTTGTCCGCGAGTACCTCTCTTCAATTGATCTTTGGTCGCCCGCTGATTCCACTTCAGCCTCCTGGACGCCC
>LTAE01010591.1:10795-24239 GCA_001647135.1 Pontederia paniculata
TGTCATGGACATGCTGCATTCCATGCCATAATCTACAAATGTTTGAGTAGAAACAAGAAAAAGAGACAATTGTCGCACTGTTAGAGAAAGGTCTATGCATAGGCAAATGCAGGGGAACAATTTTATTTATTGACAAGAAGGTGATGGATTCACCATGCCATAACCTACAAAAGTTTGAGCTTTGATATCTTCTGCCTTCTGCGGCAGCCATATGCAAATACACAACATGCAAGACATCGATCAAAAGAAAGTGCAACAAAAAAACCACACCGATCGCTGATAAGAGATTGCAAATTCTTCTGATCATTGAAGACTGGCCTCTTCGATTTTGATGTTGCTGTTAATTTCCGCTTGCAAACATATATATAATCAAAATAGTTTAGTAGATAATAAACTAAGCAGCTCCCAATAACATGGAAAAATCTATGAAATGAAGCATCTTTGAACTCAGATTGAAACATTTCAGGATCCTAAACAATGGGCGTGCGGTAATGATCATTCCACGTTCCTGTAAAAAATCTTAATTAATGAATTTTCCTTTTCAGAGTACAAAATATTTAATTATGATATGACATGTTTATCAGGAGAACCTCTTTGCTATTTACTTAATGACATAACTTGATTACTAATTACTATACGAATGGGTAGTTCAGACATTTCGTCGAGCAAATTGTGGGCATCCAATAAAACAGATAATGGACAACTACAAATGTTGTTGCCAATCATAAGAAACTTATGCTCAGAATTAGTTACCGACGAAGGTTGCAGCATGAGGTTGCCATCTCTAGTTCATGTAGATGTCAACTTCTTGGACATATCGAATGTGGCTCCGCTTGATCAAGGTTGTACGAGGCTGCTGATGCTACTCTGATATGGAACCTGCAAGCTCGCAAGAGGGAATCACGAGATCTGGCTGCTTGTCGCTCGCTGGAGGCCTGCCACTCGGATCTGGTCGCTTGTCGCTCGCAGGAGGACGGTTGGAAGCTCTCTCCGATGGTAGGATGCATCAACAGCTCGTAGGAGGCCTCCGTCGTTCGGATATGGCGGCTCGCTGTTCACAGGAGGCCGACACCATGGTCGTTGGGTGTTGCTCGGATTTTTCTATTGTCGTTCGCCAGAGATTGGAGAGAGAGAGAGAGAGAGAGAGAGAGAGAGAGNCATAACTTGATTACTAATTACTATACGAATGGGTAGTTCAGACATTTCGTCGAGCAAATTGTGGGCATCCAATAAAACAGATAATGGACAACTACAAATGTTGTTGCCAATCATAAGAAACTTATGCTCAGAATTAGTTACCGACGAAGGTTGCAGCATGAGGTTGCCATCTCTAGTTCATGTAGATGTCAACTTCTTGGACATATCGAATGTGGCTCCGCTTGATCAAGGTTGTACGAGGCTGCTGATGCTACTCTGATATGGAACCTGCAAGCTCGCAAGAGGGAATCACGAGATCTGGCTGCTTGTCGCTCGTTGGAGGCCTGCCACTCGGATATGGTCGCTTGTCGCTCGCAGGAGGACGGTTGGAAGCTCTCGCCGATGGTAGGATGCATCAACCTCCATCGAACTAGAATAAGTTTGGGGATTAAAATTTAAAATTTATGATTTATGGTTAAATATGATAGTGTTAGAGAAAAATATATTTTTTAAAAAAAAACATACCTAAAAAGCACACTCCTATTTTTATGATTAAATATGATAAAGTATAAATGTATAACTTTTTGTATGAATATTATATCACTGTTCATCTTTGATGCTCCTTTCAAATCTTTGAACTTATGCCCTTATAACCTCTCAATTTCTTGAGTTCATCAGGTCGTCCAGTATTACAGTAAGATGATATTAGATTGCATAAAAGAAGATAAGATTTCACCTTTTTTTTTTCTTTTCAAGTTTTTCAAGTATTTGCCTTTACACGAGTAGATGAGTTTTTTTTTTTCATATTCAAGTATTCAACAACCCATTAAAAAGTTCCAGGGATCTCATTAATCCAATTAAAAAGCGAAAATGCTATGGACTTGTTTGTTTGATGACCAAGAAGAAGAATAAGCATCTTAATACTTCAAAACAATTTTCCAGTGTCACTTTTTTTTTTTGTGTACTGCAATTGACATTTCAAGTGACTTGCAGTATGCGACAGAAAGTAAGCATATTAATTAGATAATATTATATTATTTATATAGGCAACAAAAGTAAATTATATAATAAAATATTTATATAAAATCATAACATCAAATGAAAATTTTTATAAACAGAAAACATAAAATGTAAACATATTGGAATAAGAAGTAACAAATAACAATACTTTAATTAACCAATTAGATTTTAAATTATGAATAGAAAAAAACAAATAACTAGGAAATAGAAGAAACAAAGATTGATAAGAATAGTTTGATACCTCGTACACATTTATAAAATAACTATAATTTATCATAAAAAAAATGAACAATAGGTTCTTGTCTTCGGCTGGTTGTTCCACCATTTTTATAAACATATTTTGTTATATTATTTTAGATTAATAATATATCATAAGTTATTATTAATGAAGTTTTAGCAATTGTTAAAATTTGCAATGTTATGCCTAAATGATATTAAAATATTATATTATAAAGATTAAATATGGATGACTTCAAGTATCAATCAATTGTTATATTATCATAATTACTGCATAATAATATATTATTAAAAAATAGTAGCAGGAAGTATTGATTACAAACATTAGTTAATTATTATACTATTATATTTATTAGTAGTTAATATTTTATTAAACTTGGAATCTGTATGATTCAACACTTATGAAAGGGAAGGGAAGAGAATGGAGGGGAACGGAAACTAGGGGAAGGAAAATGAAGAGAACAAAGGTGAAACAATTAATCTTGTTTGGATGATATAATTAAAGGAAAGAGAAGAGAATTATAGCTTCTGTTGGACAAATATATCCTAATGTATATGTTTATAAATTTGAATTACACATTGATAAAATTGGAAGTGTAATTTAAATATTTCTTTCTCCTCCTTTTCATCTTAATTTGGGATTGAAAGAAAAATGAACATTTGAAGAGGAATGAAGGTAAATGAAGAAGACATTCCCTTCGATTAAAAACGCAACCAAACGAAGTTAATCGATTAACCTTCTTTCTCTTTCTCTTCTTTATCCTCTTTTTGCCTCAACCAAACAGACCCTTAAAATAAAGTAAGCTCGTTTTACCTTACTGGAACATGTTTATTTGTATAATTGAATTATTTTAGCATCAACATTTTTATCATTATTCAAAATTAGTTATTTTATTCAAGTCAATAGTTAACATTATATTCTGAGATTTTTTTTCTCAATGTAACTAATAATTTAAATAAATACATAAACTATTATATAATAATATCAAATTAATAATTTATATTTTATTTTCTACTATTCTCGTTTTAACTAAATACTATTAAATTTGGATTATTAAATTATTAAATACTTAACCAAACAACGTTACTCTTATTCCTTTCTAAATCATGTCACGACCCCTATAACCAATCCCATTGCGTCAGTGATACATTTTCATATTATTTTTCAGTTACAACATAGTATTAAAAAATATAATAGTACACAAAACCAAACAAGAGCGTGCATCACAATCTTATTCTCACATACTTCATAATTATCTGATCATTTGACCTTTTAACAAAAATCAAGCTACTGTCAATGAACCAATTAAAATAGCACTACTCTATACTATGCAAATATATTGCTCTCGTCTCAACTAAAAGTCCTCTTTCCACGGTTAACTTCACTTATATCCATGATTAACTTCATTTATAGGCCATATTTTGCCATCCAGTGAGCAGATTCACAGGTTAACTAATTTACTGACTTCACGAGTGGGACAACAATTGCCGGAATGTGACATCTTTGATCTTCATGAAGTTCCAGTGATCACAAAGGGTTGAAGCACCAACACCTTTGTTGCAGATCATATATATTGAGAATGTAACAGTTTATACAAACATCAGTAAACAATGTAGAGAAAAATCACCAGCACTTATTAAACAATTAATATGCACTGAGGCGCGCTGGGTTTCAGTCACTGAATAAAATCTTCGCTGTAGCTATCGCTAATCACAGATACAAACCTCTCAAGCCATGGCAACTGATGGAGGTCCTTCATGGTATCCATATAAGAATCGGAACACCGAGGTGGTGACTGACAAGGATTATGGTCAGCTAAGCTGAAACCCCCGGCAAGAAACCTTTGGATTAGGGCTAGTTGTGCTCTTTCTTGCTCAGAATATCCATCAACTGCCGTTGGCAGAGAATCAAATGAATCCCAAGCCCATAAATCTGACTCCTGATTAGGGGCTACCACTGGTGGCTGGAGATTGTCCTCGTCCCAAAATGCGCACTGACAAGTCTGTACTCCATGTCTATATTCAGCGCCACAGGAATAACAGAACTCATGCCCACATCTGCCAAGTGAGAACGTAGGTGAGATTTTAATGTTAATTGTGAAATGCATATATTTATTTGATAAAAAGAAGAGTCTACACAAACTCAGAGAAATAAGGTAATAACTGGAAAGACAAAATATCATCCAAAAGAGAAAGAGTTTCATTCTGCCAACAAATGCTTCATGAGAGAAAGCATAAAGGCAGAGAACTGTGTTCTGCAGACATACTTTATTTTGACAAATTAGGTTAGGAACAACAGAAAGAGTTAAGGATGCATTCAAATGGCTTCAAATATCTTTGAAGTCATATGGTTCATGAAATTATCAACTCAACAAAATACAGATAAATGCCAAAACAACAAAGTTCATGATGAAACTGAAAACTTGAATAATAGAACTATGGCCAACATCTTAAATTATATCTCTACAAAGCTAAGATAAATAGTAATACATCTTCCTAGAGTTTGCCCTATTATCGAACTGACACTGCAGTCTCGCACTATCAGTTAATAAGCAATGCTTTCTAAAATCCTGATGTTTCAAAATATGTTCATGAAATCCAGTGACCAACTTATTTTCGTTGTACCAAACAAAGGAACTAAGAATACAAGGCACAAAAGTAACAAATCAGATTAAATGCATCCGAACAAAAAAAATCATAGCTGGATATGACATATCAAAGAATGTAAATGGTTTTTCATATGGTAAGACATGATTTAGACATGAACCTATCACGTCAAGAGAAGATGACAAATAACACAAATCAAAGGGCTCCCCTGCTGCATGAAGCTCCTTCTTTGCAATAAGAGAACGAGAGGTCAGATCGTGCGTTCTTATTGTGTAGCAAAGAGTCTGGCCATGGCTCTAACAGTATCCAAAAGGAAAATTCAGTTCATAGCACCCTACACATTACATGAAGGCATGTCCTTGAAGAACAACTTCCTATATTTCAGTTCAGTTTCTCTTTTAGGGGCAACTCAGTCGCTTATAACTTCTCAGTCAATAAAAGGGATGCAATTTTTTTTTTGAGAGGGGGATGCAAATTCCAATTGTATATCAAAGAAAATAAGACGATATATTGCAAAGAGTCATCTTCTTAAATGAAACAAACTGGCCAACAGCAAGTGCGCTTGCCTTCATTAAGTTCATTTGAATTCTTAGTTATTTATGAGATTAATGAGGCTAACTACCAAGCGAACAGTTAACAAATTATGACAACGGTTTCCATCAAATAGAGATGCTTCAGAATTAGAAGAATATTTGCAAGGCCATTCTACAATGTCCACTGTACGATCTATGCCATAAAGCAGATAGCAATAATGACATGAATATAACATTCAACAGCAAGTTCTATGATTGTTTTGTATGACCATATGGTTTTCACTAAACCACCACAAGAGAGGAAATGAAAATATCAAATGATTTGTGAAGATGGACTCACATGCTGTTCATGTTAAAAAAATATAATCTTAAGCCAAAGGTGTATGTCCTAAATAAATTATTCATATGTGTGTGCATACTATATTTGGATTACAATGCTACACACAAAATGAGATCAATGAATTAGATTAGGTTACGGCAGCTCAGTAGGAAGTTCAGATTTATCAAATCACTCAAAGTATCAAAAGTCTCAAATCACTCTAATAATATATGAGTCACATCTCCAAAGCAAATAAAGATGAAACTTTAATGAAGAAAAGACAATTCAAATATTATTCTGCTGTATGATCAATCATAATAAGCCATAGTTGATTATACCTGCAGGTAACATGGCGGCATCCCTGTGTCAGCTCAATCATTCGCCTGCATTCTTGGCAACATCTCCACCTATTATTTTGTGCCAAAGCATGGAAAGCAATATCTTCATCGCCTTGCTCAGGTAAATTCTGATACTCTTCGCAGGTCATTAAGGGATGCCATGGAACGCCACAATTGATGCAAATATCTCTGCGGCACTCTGGACATTCCATGCAGATGACATCTGTCTGACTTGATGAGCTGGCTCGGGAAGACAAATACTGGGTTCTGTTCAGTAACATTGAACAATTTGGAAAAGGACAATAAAATCCATCTGAATTATGAGCACCAGCTTCCACAGCAGCTCTTTCCAACAATTCATAGATAGCAACCGGAATGAAAGGCTTGCATTCCTTGGCTGATATATAATATCTGCAATCCTGTTGAGGACACCTTATACGAACCTGTGAAGTTCGTAGTTTTCTTTCCACATACATGGTCATGCAATGAGAGCAAACTTTATGGGAACAGCTCATCTTAAGCATCCTAGAACTTAGCTTCTCCTTGCCACATATGAGACAATTATCAACTGTCCAAACTCCAATGGCTTTTTTGGCCAATTGCAGCGACCTCTCTAATTCAAAATTAGAGACAAGTTTGAGGTCAAAGTCTTCAAATTTATCAGCAAGTTCAAGAATTCTGTGTCCTAGAGCTACCAAAAGTTGGTCTTCAAGCAATTCAGTCTCTGCAATCTGCCAAAATAATAATATACTGTGTAACATCAATAAATTATATAAAGTTCCATTCTTTTTAACACACAGTGACCTAAAAATAGTAGCTACTAGCTACCACACATCATAGCCTTTCTATCTTCTCCTGGAAGTGCAAGTAGAAACTTCTTACCATGAGATACAATATACTGTAAAGCATACCAAGACAAAAAGGAGCAACACAATTTCTTACTACAAGTTAAAGAATAAATAAAAATGCAGGATGAGTGCATAACTTCATAGTTATCATTTTTCCCTTAAGAAAAGAACAAACAGAAATAAAAAAACTACTATAAAGTTCCCACAAAGCATAAGCACAGGAAAAACAGATTAATGCTTAGCAAACATATACTGGCCAAAATTTTAACTTTAAGCATGATAATTATGAAACCAACTCCTGAAGCTGCAAACAAGGTTCCAAAGCATCTAGTTTCTTACCTGATAATAAACCTTTTCCGAATTAGTAAATGCATAGACCCTTCGAACGCCGCTCTGCAGAGCTGCTAACATGCCATCCATTAACGCCAAATGTTCTGCAACCAATCCCTCTACAAAGAAATCAAGCTTCTTCTGAACCTGCATCAAAGGAACCCCTGGAGCCCTCTCCATCACCACCCCAATTCCAGAAGCCCTCATCTCTTTCCCATCCACTTCTGTTACCGATATACCCTTGAAGAACATCCTCGCTGAGAACTCATCAAGCACATCTTTAGACCCTTCGGCTAAAGACTCCTCTGTGTCTTCCCACTCTTCCTCTTCTGTACAACAGCTGCGGAATTCATCCTCGGCATCCAAATTACTAAATATTTCATCCTCGGAGAGATTAACACTATCCATCTTCAGCATATATATATATATATATCTTTCAGATCTCTCAATAAACAAAATGAGAAAGTGTTCTTTCTATTAAAATTTCACTATTCCAAATCAAATCACCAATTCTGAGAAACTACTCACTCCCATACAACTCACCAAGGAGAAACATAAAAAAGCTAAACTTTTCCTGGGACTTTGCACCGAAAATTAGTCAAAAAAAGGGGCAAGAAATTACAAAGAAAACAAAAGAAAAAGAGTGGGTTTTAATTCGTCAGCCTCTCCTTTCAAATCAAAACCCACTCTGAAACGATTCCCCCTACTCAAACACTCAAATTGCCGCAAATAAACGTCAGAGACTCGCTCGAATACCAAATTTGCAACCTGAAAAACGAAATCCACTACCCTACAGACCCTCCTGTCCTAATGCACAAGAATCACGTAAAAAAACAGTATTCGACACCCAAAAGAGGACCTTTTGAGCTCCAAAATCGGCCGAGGACCGTCGGAAACCTCAAATTTCATCCCCCATCCGCCAACCTTCCTGCTTCAGAGACTTCGCTGCAAGGAAGAATCAAATGGCGAGGTCGAATTACGACAAATGATTTTTTAGGGTTTTTTGTGATGGATTGGGGGAGGCGTCAGCGAGAAGGCAGGAATAAAAGCTGATTAAAGAAAAGAAAAAGAAAAGAGGAGAAGGAGGTGGGGGTGGTGGTGGTGGTGGTGGTGGTGGAGGGGAGAAGGATAAAAGAGACGGCGTTAATTATTCTGCTTTGTAGTTTAGTCTACTTGAGCTCACCATCCACTGTGAACCGCACAACACCCAACACCAAGTTGAGGTCTCCCGCCCAACATGTTTTTTATTTAGTTTTCGTTATTTATAATGTAAAAAAATTATCTAACGAAAAAATATTTTCATGTTAACTGAAAAAAAGAATTTATTTTTTAAAAATAAAAATATTTTCCTCTCATATTTTTTTTTCATTTACATTTTCGAAACTACTTTCCTTCATATTTTATAGTCTTATAATTAGGAGTGTTCACGGATCGAGTTTGATCCGACTCGATCCCAAATTTAATGGATTGATTTTGTTCAGATTGGATTAAATTGGATTGCTGACAAATTAGTTATCGAATTCGATTCAACTCGATCTCTATTTATTAGATCGAGTTGGATCAAATCGGATCATCACTTATCTGATTAAACTTTTCATATATTTTATAATATTTAATATTAATTATATTTTAAAAAAAAAAGAAATATATTTTTCAATAATTTATAATAATTTTAAAATATAAAATATAAATTGTTAATATATTTTAATTTTAGAATAAATATATAATTCTTATTTATAATAAATTAATTTAAATTTAATAAAAAAATATATAAAAGTTAGGATAATCGGGTCGGATCGAAATATTTCTTGACAGCCAATATTTGATCGTACAATAAATTCCAACAACATAACTTTGGGAATTCATAAAACATCGAAAAAAAAATCATCAATATCACGTACTTATCATCTCCATTTAGTTTTATTCTTATTTCACGTGAAATAATACCTTCTTTATTTTTGAAATGATATTTGGAATTTAATATCTCTGTCAAAATATTCATCTTTAGTGGCCTTTTAAAAAATCACGGACATGTTGGACATTTTTTGTCAATACCTGACGTTTCATATTTCGATCACTACATGCAGGTGCTCAAAATGTCATATTGAAACAACTTAAAATAATATATTAATCTCTTGTTTTTCTTTAAATAATAGTAGAAACAGAATAATATGAAAAAATAAATTACTTGAAAATATTTTCTTATAAAATAGAAATGTTCGATATTTGTCTTTCTTTCAAGGAAACTGAATTGCTTGGATAAGATGAATCATTTTCAGTTTGGATAAAAATATGATTTAGTTTTGAATAATATTTAATTTTGCGAGCTCGAATGGCCAGCTAACGCAGTAGGCCTTAATATCTAGAGCTATTTAAATATCAGATTATACATTATAACGAGTAAGATTTTTAATAAAAAAATTATACTTAAAAAGTTCGAACTTAATATTTTTAAATAAGAAGGAACTCTATTTTGGAAGAAGAAGACCAGATTATGACTCTTTTTCCGTCAACCAAAATAAAATCACTTAAGTGTGTAACTAAAAACTTATAACAACAAAACAACTTATCAAACCGAAAAAATCACTCCGACTAAAAATTAAAGTGATTTTTAGAAATAAAATCATCCAATTAAAATAGAGCCCTAATTAAAAAATTGGAGGGGCCCACCCGAAGTAAACTAAAAAAATATTTAGCAAATAAAATATCACTCATTTTCAAAAATAACATTCGTTAACTTTTTTACTTTTTAAATCACAACTCTTTTTATATATAGTTTATATGAAATTTATTTATTTGAATTTTAGTATAGTTGTCTTCACTAATAGTATTGTAAATTATTTTGGCATAGTTGAATTTCAACATTAGGATTGTAAGGTTATGTTATTTTGGTGTATTTAAATGGAAAAATTGAAATTTAGAGTTTAATTGTAATTTCATAGTTACAAATTCTTATAATTTTTTTTTTAAATTGTTAGTTCTCAAAGTAGGAGCCCGACCAAAAGAAATCAGTAGATTTTTTTTGAATAATTTTAAGGTGATGTTTTTATTCTTTAAAAAACCACATATCGATTTTTTATAAGCAAAAAAATACCGACTTATCACCCTTAACCATGAATGCCAACCTTCATACATTTTACTCATAATAATGAAATAGAAGTAAAATTAGAAAAACAAAAGGAAAGAAAAGGTTAGTGTTTACCAAAGGCGTCCAATTGTAAGGATGGGGAATAAATATTTGTGGCAACCTAAATAATAATAATAATAATTATTATTATTATTATTATTATTATTATTATTATTATTATTATTATTATTATTATTATTATTATTGTTGTTGTTGTTGTTGTTGTTTTTCACCATGATCATAATGAATATATATATATATAGAACCTTTGAAAATTGAAATATTACTCTTTCCGTCAACTCTTTGAATTTTATTGTTTAATAAAGAGAAATCATTTACCTTTCAAAAGTTTTGAAAACACTATGGACACTATCTTTCTGATGGAATTCAGCTAATTTTTATTCTTTTTCATTCGTGTAATTAAAAAAGTTTTTTTTTAATTTTTTTACCAATCAACTATTACATTTTATCTCAGTCTCGTCCATAAATATTCCTTCGATACAAATATCAACATAATTAATAAGTCAATATTTTTTCGTTCCTCCATCGTAGAATAAAAAAAAAACTAATGATAAATTAAGAAAAAAAATCATTTTTATCTCCTTTACTTCTCGTGAAGGGCGGCGACCCCTCCTCTTTAATGACAGTAGTGATAAAATAAAATTATTATATTGTTTACGTGAAGAAGAGAACAAAATATCATGGTGGATCCAAATTTAAGAGATGAATTGAATTAGTACAAAACGATATAGTTGAATGACACTAGGTAGAACAATGCCTGTATTTTTTTTAAATATTTTCTTAGTATGAAAAAGAAAGTGGTTGAAAGAATGCAACGAAATCTTAATATTTTCTAGACACTCGATATTTAAGACTATTAAAATTTAATTAATTTAAAATTAAGATAAATAATAAAATATTATTTTTTAAATAACTTCCGTCGATTATGTGATAATGTGATATAACTCTGTCGATCAATTATGTGAATCAAACTTGATTAATCAATTTTTAATATTTATTTTGAGATTATAATTTTTACAAGTAATTTAAAATTGTCTTTGTATATGGTAATTTCAAAAGATTGTTTTCAAACTTTTTTTAGGTTGATTCTTCTACTGATTTTTGGTAATGTCTAGCTTTATTTGTTGAAAATGCAGCCGTGTTCAGCATGTGAGAAAATTTGCTTGGAAGATTAAGATTTACTTTGACCTAACATATATTAAAAAAATGATATGGATAAAATGAGCCATCAATAGTTTATTTTTAAGTCTCGTTTGTAATTAACAATTATTATTATGGTACAACTGATATTACCAACTCACATGACAATAGTACTATCATAAATATTTATTTATTATTTTTATATATGACTTGATTACTACTTAATTATAGATTCATATAATACGATAGCTGTATACTTTATAACATCCCCAATCAATTTTAACTATTTATTATCAAATTGGATCCAATTGTGCACTTCAAAGGGAATTTAAGTGTTTTCTGTAAATTAAAATTTTAGTTCTGACTTTCCAATGTACAAATATAAAACTTTGTTAATTCACTTTGATAGTTAATCTTCTGTTGTTTTGGGGGTACAATACAAGACAGCCAAGTCTTCAAGGCAAGGCACGAACGGACGGGGCACTTGCGACAGGTTAATCATGTTCAGCATCAAACACATGGTTGTATTAACTAATAATTATAGCTTAATCCACTACAAACACCAGGACAAAATGGACGACATGACAACATTATGGATGCTGATTTGGGAAAGAAAGGTTCAAAGGCTTTTGTATTATACTCGAATTCGAAGTTCTCTAACAATTTAAGTGACGTCATTTTGAATTCACACCTTTTCTTCTTCAAATTTGGGATTTATTAATTTTTTTTTAAATGTAAGTTATGCAGTGATATGCGTTACACGGTACTCGAAACCCATAAATTTTATTTTTATTATTAAACAAATATTTTTTTATTGACGAAGGGCTATTCGTGTAAAAATGTAGAACGTTAGATAGTGATATATCTTACAATAATCAGGACTACAAATTTCCATCGTTAACTAGTCAACAACTATCTATATTTTTCTTATTAGCGTTGCTATCCACAAATTGATATTATTGATCCTTTTTTCCTATTATCTTCTTCTAATGTTAGGAATCATTCCGGCCGTTCGTAGGATTTTCTCCTGAAATCATGAAAACGATAAGACCAGACAGACAACGTAGCCAACTTCGAGTTCATATCCGAGAAATAAAATTCTAGTGCTCCACAGCCTTAAAATTGTACAAGCATTAAGTATTGACTCTTCACCTAATCACGATTTATTTTGTTTAATCAAATGCAGCACCAATTAATTAGGCATCATAATATTACTAGTTGAAAGCAAATGATATACGACTCTATGATATCTTAGCATGCATATACCAAAATTGCTTCTTTTACTGGTGCTAAAGTCTATTAAGATTAATCAAATTTCGTTGGTATAAATAATTAGTTGCATGACTATTTTCGCGTGGAAGGAGGTTTCTGCTGATTTACTTTATGACTGAATAGATAAAAAGATTATATTCTATGGTAGACGTTAGAGATGGAGCCCGTGCCGGGCCATCCCGTGCCGGGCCGGCCCATTCAATATTTGGGCCCGGCACGGCACGGGACCCGCTAGCCCGGGCCCGTCCGAGACGGCACGAAGAAGTCCGTTTTTCTTATTTTTTTAATTCGCAGCCCAGTTCACTATCAATGGTATACATACAAAAAGCAAAATATATAGGAAAATTAGTATGAGGTAGGAATTGAACCCTAAACCTCTAGGGGCTAATGCAAACCACCTAACCATTAAAGTACTTAAACACTTGTGTTAGATTCTTAACTTTTATTTTATTTATTGACTGCAGTTAATAGTGCATATATATATTTCTAATATATATATATATATATATATATAT
>LTAE01010592.1:0-16584 GCA_001647135.1 Pontederia paniculata
GCTCTCTAGGTGAAGTCTCCACTTGAACTATCGTCTAGTGCTACGGTTGTCCACCGCTCACCATCGAGCGTCCGCAACTTCAAGTGTCGAAGCCTTTATCCCTCAATCACGTTCCTTCAGTCGTCCGCCACCACTTGTGGCCGACCGATCTTGACATGTGGCCGACCGATCTTGACATGAGTACCTCTCTTCAACTGATCTCTGGTCGCTCACTGATTCAGTTTAGCCTCCTGGACGTCCACTCTCCAATTGAAGAGTGCGGTCAAGCTCCTTCGGTTGCTCACGTTTCATCTTCGGTTGACCGATCTTGACATTCACCAGCTACCACTCATCTCTGGTCGCCCGCTGAGATCACTTCAGCATCCTGGACGTCCACTCTCGAGTGAAGCTATCTGTCAAGCTCCTTTTTTCATCCGCCACCACCTGTGGCCAACCGATCTTGACCATGTCAACCATCTTTAACTGCACTGGTCGTCCGATGATTGCACCTCAATCCGCCCGGACGCCCACTCTTGGAGTTGAAGACATCCGTCAAGCCTCCTTGGTCGTCCGCCACCACCTGCGGCCGACCTGCTTGACATCGTGCCATCTTCCTTCTTCAACTGCTCTGGTCGTCCACAGATTGCGCCTCAATCAATCGGACGTCCACTTCTGGAATTGAAGATTCGTCAGGATCGTTCGGTCGCCAACGACACCTTTAGTTGACTGACCTGACTTATGCACCACTCCCTTCAATTACTCTGAACCACTGTTGAGTGCACCTCAGTCATCTGGACGTCCACTTCTGTAAATGAAGGCTTGTCAAGATCCTTCGATAGCCCGCTGCACCTTTGGTCGACCGATTTGACCCGTGCCATCACCTTTGGCACATCTATGGTCGCCTACTGATTCCTCCTGAATCCTTTGGACGTCCGTAGCTTCACTTCGTGGATACTTCGGGCGTCCGCTCATTCCACACTGAGATCCTCGGACGTCCGCTCCCTCCTCTGTCAGTACATTGGTCATCCGCTCACTTCCCAATGAGATCCTCGGACGTCCACCAAAGCTTCCTCTGACAGGTCCGAACGTCCGCTCATTTCCCTTTGAAACTTCGGACGTCCACTTTCTTCCCCTCACATTCTCCGAACGTCCACTGACACCTTGCCAAATTCCTTGGACGTCCATTCCTTCTGTCAGTTATCCTGGTCGACCGCTGCTCTATCTCCTCAGACTTTGGACGACCTCTGACATTTCATCGGTCGTCCGCCAATCCTGCGGTCGTCCGATCTCCGGCCTTCATCAGTCTTGACAAACTCCTGGGCGCCCGCTTGTCTTCTCACCAAGACCCTGGACGCCCTTTGTCTTCACCTGATGTCCATCGATCGTTCGCACTTCACCTGCGGTCGACCACTCTCCTGTCTNTTTGGACGTCCATTGCTTTCATCTTCAGATCTTCGGTCGTCCGCTCTTCAACTTAGGACGACCGCTCCTCTGCTTAGCCAAGACTCTTCTTCGACTAAGTCTTCATTGGGCATCCACTTCTCCTTGGACCGCCCGTTCTCCATCCTTTCGTTATAAGGGTGTTGCCTTCGGTCGCCCATTCTCATCATCGGGCGACCTCTCCTGTTAAGCCCTTTGCTTCGTCGTCCCCTTTTATAACTTTGGTCGACCGTTCATCCTTTTGCACATCTTCACATGCATTCTCCTTCAATATTGGTCGACCACTTCATATGCTTAGGACGACCACTTCACACACAGAGTTCTTCTGATATTTCTTCTGTGTGCATAGGTCATCCATTCCTTTAGCTTCCGTCGACCTTTCATATTCTGAACTTGACTATCCTGTTTCAGAAATCAACTCCACAATTTCATTTGTACAAACTAATTTCCCTTACAAATTTTTTATCATCAAAACAATCTCGGGATCCAAGATTCAACAATTCTATCATCTTTCTTCTGTGGACACATAGGTCACGTAAAAGGATGACACAACCCATTTTCTTATTTTTTATTATAGAATATCCCTAGGACACGGTCTACATCCCGAAGGCACGCGGTCCATTCCGTGTCAAGGGTTGATGTGACCGTTCTCCCCCGTAGAACATGGACCGTGTCATATTGACACGCAGTCTATTTTAGGCAATTAGAATATTATCTTCCACCAAATCGTTTGTCGATGTGGTCCGTCCCCGACGTGTCTCATGCAACTCTCGAAGACGCAAACCGTCTTATGGAGAACACGACCCATGTCTGGGTGCAGGTTAATCATTATCTTATTCTTATCATTCATCTACTTTATCATACATATATGAAAGACCCAAAGGTTGATCCTCCATTTACATACCTTGCTTTTTAGTTTGTGGGTATCTTTTCTTCTTTATTTCACTTGTCCTTCTTCTTCTCCGCTCGTGAAGCCTTGCTAATGAAACTCAAATTCAGACAAGCAAGTGTGACGCGATTCGTGTGTGACTCGGGCACGGTCTGTATCCTTATGTCTTCACGATGCTCCATTGCATGGTTGAAACACGGTTTGTGCCCAAAGGGAAAAAGTCCATTTTCTTCCTTTTCCCGCACAACACGACCCACGTCCCATGTGGACACAGTCCATGCAATGAGGTCCTCTCTCCTCTACCCCTCCTTTTATTAGGATTTTGTAGGAGTAATCCTAGACTAATTCAATTTAATCCCTCCTATTTTACTTATGATTAGGAGTCCTTTAAAACTCATTTGGGTAGGACTAGGAATATTAAATTAACTAGGAAAAAAGTTATATACCAATTTGACTTCAACTCTAACTTTTTTTCTAATCCTAACCAATTATACCTTCCCTTACCGTATCCTATCGTCCTTTTATTTTATTTTTATTTATTTCAAAATCTTGGGTGTTACATCATAACATTCTTAAAAATAAATTCGTCCTCGAATTTGAGCATGTCATTTAGATTCAAACATTTCACATTTGAAACCTATCTTCCAATATGATCCATCAATATCAAGACAATCCAATAATCCCTAAATAATGTCAATGTCCTCATATCATATATCATATACATTGATCATAGGTCAATCTTTCAATCGCGATCATGGTCAGAACCTCGAAAAGAACATTCGTCTAGACTCTTGAAGCACATATTCATCAAGTTGATCCTTGAAAATTCTCCAATTACTGAATCTGATCCTCATTTGATAATCCAAATTTAGATAGCTTCAATATATTCTTTTCTCTACTTATATTAAAATATCCTCTATAATAGTGTCATTCTCAAAGCTTCCTTGATTTATACTATCCCTAAATAATCTCCTTAAGAATAATGTTATACTATTTAATAGGACAATTTCATATCAATTTTAATCATGACTAAATCTCAGTATTCATCATCTTTCATTAGAAAATCAATCCTGTATCAAATCCAAAAATTCATCCCAACTTCTCCTCATCATTTAAGATAAATTCAGATATCACCTAAACCTCATACCTTAAATTCTTAATAACTTCCTTAGGACTTAACCAATATCCTTCTTCAGGCGCGGTGACTGTTCGTGATGCTTCCACATGGACTCTATTAAGTTGGAGACACCTAAGAAGTGTCTCCCATTAGGATCTGATACATTATTGTAACGCCCCCAAATTCATACCCCGCCATGTGGCAGAATATAAATTTGGAGACTACAAAATTACTTCTTTGACTTGACTTTGACCGATCCATTGGTCAACATTATAAACATATCATTGTAGAAGCCGATACTTAACCTATAACCAGGACCTATGACAAGTGCAAGCCATTTCATCATGAACACCATCATGCTATTATTGCACCATCACCATCTATTCTATTTGCAAGATCAAAATATAGATGATGCGATTCTCCCATGAGCTATGAAGCCCTATATGTGGATAAGACATATATGAAGATATAAGTAAAAGAGAACATATTCTATCATACTATCATATATATAAACATTAGCTTTGCCTTCAATTACTTTTCCTTTTCCTTTACTTAAACAATAAAGACATTTGAGAGAATCAATGCTTTCATTTCAATAACAGTGGCAAGAACATCAATTACACCTAACTCTCATGGTGTACAATATATCAGCATATTAAGGCCCAATTCATTATACATTTTCATTGCATCTTTTATTTCAATCAATAATGAGCAATTATTGGTACATGAAGATTCCAAAAATCCTGCACCAGTATGACTATTTAGGCCATGGGGTCAACCCTAGATCCATAAATCAATCTCCATAAATAGTAGTCCATGAGGGACTCAATGATTCTCGAACGAACCCAATAACAGTAGGGATAAATCCCTCGGTCCGCCGAGACCATTTTATTCATGTATACGTTCAAACACAATCATTAACATCTTTTACTCGTTATTAACTATTATGCTAGGTTCATGTGATAGTACACTAATCCTACCTCAATCAAGTTAAAAAAAATCAATCAAACATAACAACATGCATCCCAGAGGATGAGACATTACAAGTGAGAATATGGACCATGTTCATTGCGACACAGACCGTTTTAGTTGCAGGATTTATTCTATCATCTTTCTTCTGGGGAGACACGGGTCACGTCAAAGGATGACACAACTCGTTTCATAATTCTTATTATAGAATATCCCTATGACACGGATTGCATCCCGAAGGCACATGACCCGTTCCACGTCAAGGGTTGATGTGGTCATTCGCTTGTGGAACATGGACTGTGTAAGATTGACACATGGCCTGTTTTAGGTGATTAGAATATTATCTTCCACCGTGTCGTCCATCGACAACCCGTCCTCGACGTGTCTCATGCCAACCCTCGAAGATGTGAACTGTGTCATGTAGAACACGACCCGTGTCCGGGTGTAGGTTAATCATTATCTCATTCTTATCATTCATTTACTTTATCATACGTATATGAAAGACCCTAAGATATCCTCCTGTTAAATATCTTGCTTTTTCGTCAATCGGTTCCTTTTCTTCTTTATTTCACTTGTCCTTCTCCTTCTTCGCTCGCGAAGGCTTTTGATGATGAAACTCAAACTCAGACACGCAAGCGACGATCCATGTCCGACTCGGACACGATCCGTATCCTTATGTCTTCATGATGCTTCATTGCATGGTTGAAACACGATCTGTGTTCATTTTCTTCCTTTTTCCTGCACAACACGGCCAGCATCCCATGTGGACACAATCCGTGCAATGAGGTCCTCTCCCCTCTACACCTCCTTTTATTGAGATTTTGTAGGAGTAATCCTAGTCTAATTAAGTTTGATCCTTCCTATTTTACTTATGATTAGGAGTCATTTAAAACTAATTTCGGTAGACTAGGAATATTAAATTGACTAGGAAAATATTTATATACCAATTTGACTTCAACTCTAACTCTTTTCCTAATCCTAACCAACTATACCTTTCCTTACCTTTTCCTATCTTCCTTTTATTTTTTTTATTTCAAAATCTAGGGTGTTACGATGTTCTTCTTGGTAACAAGTTTCCTTGTCCCACATTAACTTCACATAAATGTGAGAACTGCTTTTCCAAAGATAAACACTATTTCTTGACAATGACATGTCATATTAACCTACATTGATTCAATATTTTTTTATAAATGCCCCAATTGTCATCGCTAGTTTCCAATGTTGCATTGGTTGTCCTTGGGTATCCATTAGAGAAGAGGATAAACTTACATGTTTGACTGACTGACAAAATGGAGCTTAATACAATCAATAATGCATTCTATTATCATTATTCACCGTTGTTGTTGTGCTAGAAATGTGAAGATAAATTTAGTCAATAATGAAATTACACTTTTTTCCTACACATTCCATGGATATGTCTTTGCATTTATAGTTAAGAAACTAAAAGAAAATTGGTCTTTAAGGATGTAATTTTTTAATGTTATTAATGCATTTTATGTGTCCCTAATTAACTTACCTACACTTTGAAGAAATGTCCTTATTCGTGGTGTCCCAAATAAAGTTAGGGACGCTAGAAATTGTGTCACCAACACGCGTCTCCAATATGAAGACACCATTATTTTCATCGATATCTAGTGTTTGTTAAGTAAATGAAGACATCACTAGTTCTTATGCCGCTCGCTTGTGTCTTCAAAATAAAAACACAATTTACATTAGTGTAAGTTAAGGACATTCCAAGTAACGCTAGCTATAGCGTCTAAATCAAACTCACCTACAATTTCAAAAAATGTCCTTATTTTTTGTGTGAAAAAAATTATGAATTGAAAACTTTAATATTGTTAGGTTACATACTTTCTTTGGGATGTTATGTACAAAGTTGGAATTTCCATGGTTAATAATAATTTTATTTAGTGTTTGTTTAATTATATCATGATTTAGTTGTACATTTGTTAAAAGAAAGTTAACAAATTTATAAATGACCTAACAAAATATTTTCCAAACATTTCATACCCTAATAGAATATTCATGCACACTATTTTGTCATAAAACATATATATATATATAAATATATATATATATATATATATATATGTTATACTGTAATTTCTTTTGATTATTTTCTCTTATAGACTTTTTTTAGTTTAGAGGCGAGTCACAATTAGGATTTGTATCTATTTTTTATAATTAAGTTAGGAACATCACTATAGTGTGTTGTTAATTGTAAACATTTGAGACACAAATTGAAATTTAGAGACATTGACATGTTACAAGAAAGGAAACAAAATAATAAGCGTCCTTATTAATATAGACACCTAGAAAAATTTAGAGACAATTAATTTTTTCGCTACCATTGCATTCTTATACACATTCACACATCATAGCCATTATAAAGGTTTTGATGTCACAAAAATGTTGTAGAATGATATACTACTTAAAGCATTGATATATTATATTATTCACATCCTCTCCATTTATAGCTTTTAAAAATAGATGTTATACATTTTAATTTTGTTGTTGGGTATATTAAAAAAAAGCACCTTGTGTGAAGTGTTGCCCTTTTGTTACAAAGTTCATAAGTACCATGTTTGAAACCATTGTGTTCTTGTTGGCAATAAAGTTTCCTTGTGCCACATTAAATCCACATAAATGTGACGACTACTTCACAAGATAACCAATATTTTTAATGATTATATAGGCAACTCAACAAATTTGACTTTCATTAATTGTCCTAACCATATATTTAATGAATGAAACTTTGTTTCTCATGATAAAATTAATTTGTCTAATGTATTTAAATGTTTTATTACCAACTCATTATATGATTGGACACATTCCTTAATCATGGTGGATGATTTATTTCGTATCTATTATAACCATACATTCTAAACTATCAATAGTACTTGTGATTTCATTGTTCTTGTATTTAAATGAACAAAAATAGTGCGAACTTGATATTTATTTGATCAAAAACTTATTTAATATTTAATATTAGAGTCAAATATTTATTCTATTATGAAGAGAATAAATATAGTAAAGCCTTCAATTTATCGAGAAGAAAAAGTCCTTATATATAAAAAAGAATGGTAATGAGTTCATCATTACACTATTGGTTGTGGGTGGAAAACACGGAAGAGAGAGAGAGAGACAGAGAGAGACAGAGAGAGAGAGAGAGAGAGAGAGAGAGAGAGAGAGAGAGAGAGAGAGAGAGAGAGAGAGAGAGAGAGAGAGAGCAGGTCATAAAGGGTTTTATGGTGGGAATGAAAGAGGCCAGCCCAAATCTTTTCGCTTGAAAAGTATTGGTTCAATGGGTGACATCAATGTAAAGCCATATGAAGAACACTAGATACCTTGATTCATACTCTAGAAAACTTGTCTTGGCCCCAGGTTTTCAACTTATGATGTTGTCTTTGTTCCTATTTAGATGAAGACAATGAAAAGAAGAAGCTAGTCTAGGTTCCCTCCTAATGAGCGTCATTATTTAAAGTCCTGGTTAAACATTGCTTTATCTTTAACATCTAAGAGTCAACTTGTGGAGCTGGAGTTGAAAATTTTTTGCAAGTCTTTGGGTGTGAAATCGTTATAGCCTTTATCCTTCGACCATTAACCCGAAAGATCTCTCCCTTATCATTTGACAACTCAACATCACCATGTGGAAAGACTATGTTCACAGATTCATAATATCTTGAGAAAAAAATCATAATTGGGAGTTGGAGTAAAACTTAATCCCTTTTGTGAACTCACTTTTCATAATCCTGTTGTCGTGCCATCTCTTTTTTGTCTTTATAAATATTAGAGCTTTCATATGCTTCCTACCTTAGTTCCTCTAATTCATTCAACTGTAGTTTCTTGTGTCCTTTAGCCTCCTTCAAGTCAAAATTCAAATATATAATAGCCCAATTGGCCTTGTGCTCAGTTTCCACTATGGGGTGGCACCATAGACTAGTATGTATGTGGTTGTTACAAGAGATGTCTTAAAAGAAGTTTTGTATGGCTAAAAAGCTTCATTGAGCTTAGAACTTCAGTCCTTCCTTGACTTTGCAATCACATTTTCCAAGATTTCTTTAATTTTCGGTTTGCCTCAAGTTGCCCACAGATCTTTGGATGATACAGGGTGGAAACCTTATGTGTGATACCATAATTCTTTAGCAGGTTGTCGAACTGTCTTTCTATAAAGCGTCTTCTCCTATCACTAATTACTATTATGGGCATGCCAAATGTAAAATTCCTGATTAAGACATGATATTTGTCTACTTTGGGCCTTAGCCTGCACGTTTTTACCAAAACATTTCAAGGTCATGTTCTCATATATACCTAACATCGTTCCCATGACTTGTCCATGTGGGACTAACCCAAAGCATGCCTTATGCACCTTTTCCCCCTTAGGGGACAAAATCCTCGTTGAGTGGTCGCTCCCCACCATGGAATAGAGGTCCACGCGGAGGCTCTGATACCATGTGTAACATATTTGACCAAGACGTGATATTGTCCACTCTAAGCCTCAACCCACATGATTTTACCAAAATGCATCAAACCTTTGTCAATGCTATGTTTCCATTATACTCAGCATCCCTCCCATGACTTGTCCATATGGGATTAACCCAAGGCATGCCTACTTGTCACGAACCCTATTTTATTCTTGGTTTAACCCATAAATCGGGATATATCACGCATGATCAAATAAGATTACCGAAATGTGATTATAATTTTGTTTTGATAATATAACAAAATTAATCAAACCACTATATATATATATAATATATATATATATGAAAAATCAACATTCACACGCGAGTTATATTTGATCTTTTAGAGCAGGTGCATATTCCTTAGGGCTGACATTACATAGAAGCTACTTCTACAAGAAACAAGGTTAATTTTGCTTTATATACATAGTACACTCTCAAATCCTAAAGGAAATGTGAGACAAAAGATCCCCTATAAAGGATATCGAGAAACACATGCCTTTGATATGCCTCATTTCAAAAAGAATTTTGCAATCCTTCTAGTCTATCATCTCGTACAATCTGTAAAGACCTATTGATATGAAAATATTGAAATAATAATATGAGAAATAACAACTCAATAAGTTGGTAACTCGTAGCCTATGTGTTACGTACTAATTAATTCAGAGAGATAATATATAAGACATGATATTTAATAGCACAAACAACAAGGTGCAGAAAATACTAGTAAGTACAATAATAATCGAATACACTTGATGTCACTTAACACATCAAATTTATGTATGTGATTATGCACTAAACTCATATGAATGCACAGATCACCAACTAACTAGTTTGAAAAATCATCTTTCTAGGGAACAAATAAAAAAATGATAGAATGGTTTCTAAAGGTGGCATCTAATGATCAATATAGCTCTGCATGACACTTAGAATCATTCAACCTCATCCCGTTATTGTGGAGCATATCAGACTGGTGGGTTGGGATTCTAAAGTGGCTCCCGTCGTGATCAACGATGTAGAACTTAGCTCCAACCACCATTCATGCAAATGCATGATACAAACACATGCATATGGATGATTCAATCATATCAATTACATATAGCCAATATCATATCCTGAATCATCTTGATCAGACATTCAAGTGAATATAATTGCACATCACGTAAATCACATTTTATATAATATCATAGCTTATCTAAGAATATAAGCATGTTCAACACATATCACAATCTTAGTCATGCAAAATTCAAAAGGGTGATGCAAGAGGCATGCCTTGGGTTAGTCCCACATGGACAAGTCACGGGAGGGATGCTATGTATGTATGGAAACATGGTATTGATAAAGGGGTGACATGCACGTTTTGACAAAACCATGCGAGTTAAGGCCCATAGTGGACAATATCACATCTTGGTTATGGATGTTACATATGGTATTAGAGTCGCCACGCATGAACCTCTATGCCATGGTGGGGTGCTACTATTCAATAAGGACGTTGAGTCGCCTAAGAGGAGAAGGATGTAAGAGGCATATCTTGGGTTAGTCCCACAAGGACAAGTCACAGGAGGGATGTTGGGTATATATGAGAAAATAGCATTCACAAAGGTGTGACAAATTTTGATAAAATCGTGCGGGCCAAGGATGAGAGCAAACAATATCACATCTTAGTCAGGGACGTTACATATGGTATCAGAACCAGTATGTGTGGGCCTCTGTGCCACAGTGGGAGATCACTCAATGAGTACGTTGAGTCCCCTAAGGTGGAAGGATGCAAGAGACATGCTTTGGGTTATTCCCACATGGACAAGTCGCAGGAGGGATGCTGGGTATATATGGGAACATGACCTTGAAAGTCGTGACGCATTTTGGTAAACCTGTGCGGGCTAAGGTCCAAAGAAGACATGTCTTGTTCATGTGAGATTAACCCAAGGCATGTCTCTTCATCCTTCCCCCTTAGGGAAGTCCATGTTCCCGTATATACCAACATCCCTCTTGTGACATGTCGATTTGGGACTAACCCAAGGCATGCCTCTTGCATCCTTCTCCTCTTGGTGGACTCAACGTCCTTGTTGAGGGATCTCCCATCATGGCACAGAGGCCCATACGGAGAGGCTCTAATACCATATGTAACATCCCTTACCAAGATGTAATATTGTCCACTCTGGACCTTAGCCTGCACGATTTTACCATAACACGTCACACCTTGTCTAGTCCATGTTCCTATATCAAGCATCCATCTCGTGACTTGTCCATGTGGTACTAACTCAAGGCATGCCTCTTGCATCATTCATTAAGTGCTACATCATGAGTGCATGATGGGAGTCACCTCTAGAACCCAATGGATGATATCTTGGCAAGTACTGAGTCCCTAACTGGAATAGGCTGTTATGCCACTCTGATACAAGTTGTGACACATTTTCTAAAATCGTGTGAATTAAGGCCTAGAGTGAACAATATCACATCTTGATTAGGGATGTTAAGTATGATATCAGAGCTGCTCCACGTGGACCTCTTTTCTATGGTGGAGTGAGATCACTCAATGAGGACACTAAGTCCCCCAAGGGGGGCAACATGCAAGAGGCATGCTTGAGATTAGTCCTATATGGATAAGTCATGGGAGAGATGTTGGGTATATATGGGAACGTGATGTTAACAAGGCGTGACGGCTAAGGTAAAATCATGCGGGCTAAGGCCACGAGCAAATAATATCACGTATTGGTTAGGGATGTTACATGATACTGAATTCCCAATATCACATATGTAGGATGTATTCTTAAATTGTTCTTTTAAATCACTTTGATTGATTAAATATATATTTATATTTTATGTGTTATATTTATTTGTCATTTTTATATTGTGACTTGGGTATTATTATATGTGATTAATGCTTTATTCAGTATCAATTAATATGAATGTGCATTATTCTATATTGTTCGACGTTTGAATTTTTTATTTGATGAAATATTATAATTTTAACTTATCATATATATGACAATATACTATCGGAATTCGACGTGAAATGGTTCTTGATATGAACGATATGTTATATGTATGAGCAATTGATTTGCATATGTTTGAATCATGCATTCACATGAATTGTGGTTGGAGCTAAGTGCTACGTCACTGATCATGATGAGAGTCACCTCTAAAATCCCAACTCACTAATATGATACCTCACTAATCATGATGAGAGGCACATGGAACAAAGTTCTATTGAGATTTAAAAATAATTTGATCATAATATTATTTTCCATATTTTAATATTAAGATACAAATGCGTAATTTGATAGTCCATGTATTTTCTTAAAGAAGGATCATTTGTATTATAAAGCAACGACTGTGAAATATAATAGATTTATTTTATTTCTTTGTAAAGCTTGATCTTATTTGATTTTGATAAGTGTCAATCGTGACGATCAACTTCTCGAGTGAAAACTAATACACCTCCGCTGGTTTGAGGGGTGTGGTCGTTACACCAAATATGGGGAAGATTGTTTTGGTAACATATCTTTGCACTGAGTATGCATCACATCTAATTGTAGGTATTGCCTTGAGTGGCTTCATCAGCTGGAATACATTTTTGTATTTCTCCATTTGGAAATCCTCCAAATAGTAGAGGATCATCCCAGAAGTAATGTTTGACATCTAAAAGGATTTTTTCTCTTTTCCACTTGGTCACACCTAAGGACAATACATTTTATGCTAAATAGTTGGCAATGTTAGCAAACCAAGGGATATCCTTGCTAATTAGGGCTAGTAACCAAACATCATGAAAAACATTTTGTATCGGCAGTGATTTATCACAAGAACTAGGAGATTGTTGTAGTTTTCATAAATGATCTATTACTTGATTCTTAGCAACACTCCTATCCTTGATTTCCATGTCAAACTCTTGCAATAATCAATCAGACCTAGCTTAGCTTCTTTCTTTGAGAATAGATGCCTTAGTGCCATATGGTATGTATGCATAATCATCTTTGATCCTATTAAATATTGCCTAAACTTATCCATTGGATAAACTACCACCAACAACTCTTTCTCAATAGTGGTGTAGTTCTATTGGGTGGGATCAAGTATTTTGCTGGCATAATAAATGACATGACTTTTCTTATCTTTCTTCTACCCTAGCGCTAGGCCGCTGCATTTTCAATGACATCACATATAATTTCAAAAGGGAGTGTCCAATCTGGAGGCTACACTGCTGGAGGTATTGTCAATCTGCTTTAGTTTTGCTGAAAGCTGCTAGGCATGCTATATCAAAAATGAATTCTACATCTCTGTGTATGAGATATGTTAGGAGTATTTGTATATTAAAAATTCTGTTATACTTCTATAGAAGCCTGCATGATCCAAGAATCTGATTCCTTTTATATTCGTAAATGGGACAACTTCAATGACTTCTACTTTAGTTGGGCCCACCTTAATTCCTTTGTTTGACATTGAATGTCCTAAAACCACACCTTGTTGAACTATGAAATGATTTTCTTAGTTAAGAACTAGATTAACTTCTTTACACCCGTGTAACACTTGTCAAGATAATTCAGACAACTAGAAAAGGAGGAACCATACAAAGAAAAATCATCCATGAATATCGCCATAATCTTTTCAATAAAATCAGAAAATATAACAGTCATACAACTTTGAAAGTGATAGGTCATTACATAATCCAGATGGCATCCTCATATAGGCAAAGGTGCCATAGAAGCAATTGAAGGTGGTCTTTTCCTGGTTGGCTAGGGAATGGGAATTTAAAGGAAACTAGAAAATCCATCTAAGTAACATAAATATTCATGTTTAACCAATCTTTGTAGTATTTTTGATAAACTTATTTAGCTAATTAAAGTCAACACATATCCTCCAATCCATGGTGGTTCAGGAGGGAATTTGCTCGCCTTTCTCATTCTCAATTAGTGTCATCCCCCTTTCTAAGGTACAACCTAAATGAGGCTTACCCAAATGTTGTTAGATATAAGGTATATTAAACCAAAATCTAGAAATTTTAGAACATCTTTACTACTTCTTGAAGATTGAGATTCAACCTTCTTTGCCCGCCAATTGACATTTGAAATTTTCTTTTAAGGGCATCCTATGCATGCATAAGGATGGATTCAAGTTTTTATAGCATCCATAGTACATCTAATAACCTTTTTGTATTTCTTGAGTACATCTCAACAATTGGTTAGTTTGGACCATTTCTAGGGCTGAGTTCACAATCACAAGAGATGTAGAGTTGGGTCTAAGAAATTCATACCTGAGGGTAGAGGGAAGTTGTTTCATCTCTACTAGAGGGGCTTTTGTGGTTGCTTCAGGGGTGGTAGTTGAAACATTTTGGGTTTGTCCTTGACATACTTCATTAGATGTGGAGGTTTTTTCAGGAGAAAATTTATCATCGCCATTTTCACACCCTGGACTTAGATTATTTTTGGCAAGTAATTCCAAATAATTGCCTGATTCAAAATCTTTAGAATGTTTTATCTTCTATGACATGGAAATTTTGGTTCGGTTCTCCAAGTTGGATTACTGCTAATACTTCCTGGATTAATTTTTCTAGGACTTTAGTGTCCTAAAATACATTATCATATATGTAGGAGACTTCATTGCCTTTGCCAGATTAAACTCAATCTTGTCGTCATAGAATTGAACTGATAATTTCTCAATCTTGACATCAATAATGGCTCCATCTTCGGCAAAGAAGGGTCTACCTAGAATTAGTGGTATATTTAGATATTCTTCCATGTTCATGATAATTTCTTACACTTGATATCAAACTGCTAGGATCTTTTATCTTAGGGGGAAGCTTATTCTCGATAACAACATTAGTTGCTTTTGTGAGGGCAACAATTTCATGTACATCAATTCTTCTCCACTTGGTCAATATACCTTTTAGAAACATTGGTTAAGATGGCATCTACTGCAAGGCCTTGACAAAAGATTTATTAATATGTAACTTCTTAAACACTTTCATGAACCTTGCAAATTGTTGATCATTCTGAGCCTTCACTAACTTATAAGAAAATAGTAGTGTAGTGAGATCAATAATTGATTTTTCTTTAGATTTATCCACTAGAACTTTGATTGGTATTGAAATGGATTCATTTGTTGTGTCGGATCTAGCTAGTAGTTTCATTTCATGGGATAAGGTTGGATTTTTGAATTCTTTTAGATCTTGCCCTAATTTTTTTGTCTCCTCTAGATGTATTCCGCTTCTAAAAGATATTGCATGTCATTGTTTTTTTGGGTTTTGTTTCTGGTTGTCCAAGGAAATTGCCTGGTGGTCTTGTGGATATATTGTCTTGTTGGGCAATGTTATTTTTAGGACCTTGTTATGGGCAAATTACCTTCTACTTTTGAAAATAGCTAATTCATAGCTTCATTCTACTTTTCTTGTTGGATCAACAATGAGGATTTTTGCCTCATTAGATTTTTCATCAACCTCTAGGTTAGATATCCTAAGGAGTAGAGTTAGCTAGTTCTGAGGTTGGGATGATGTTAATTCCATGTGTGGAGCAGGCAAAGCTGGCACTATCTAAGTATTTTGCCTTTACTTATGATATTGTGGTGGTTGTCGATAATGTTGATTTTTGTAAGGCAAATTCGGATGAGCCTTAATATAAGGATGATTTTGATTGTAAGACTATGGATATTTTTCCCTGCCGACTGGTTTTGTCTATAGTGTATAAGTGTGTTCATTTATTCTTTTGAAGCTTCTTTCACATTACAGTCAATTGATTGGCAATTTGCAGTCATATGATAAGGAGATCCTCACTGATCACACCAAGTAGGATAATTGTGTTATTTACAGGGGTCAGTTCAGCGAAAAATACACTTAGATTTGCAAGGACATCCTGATTTAAATTCTTCTTCTCTAATGCCTTATGGACAATTCCATCTACCTTAGTTGTGAATTGATCCCAATTTCAGTTACTATAATGGTTATTGCCTGAGGTTTCTTCCTATTGACCCTATCTTGGATCTAATTATAGTAGTTGAGGGTTACTTCTTCAACCAGTTTATGTATATGATCAATATTCTTGGCCATAAATCTACCCTAAGTATAGAATCTAATGAACTTTTGTTTTTGAAGGTAAGTTCACTATAAAAAGTTTGCACAAATTATCCACTTTTTAAAACATTCTGAGCTTGTTTTTTAGCCTTTCCCAAGCCTCATATATGGTTTCATTTTCCCATTGGAGAAATGAAGTGATATGGTCATTCATCCTAACATATTTTAGGAGAAAATAATCTTGATAAAAAAATGTGATAAGTTCATCCCAGATCTTGATAATCTCTGGTTCAATCTAACTTTAGGTTCGTCCCTAAGGAAAAAACGGAAACAATCACAGTCCAATAGAAATGTTAGAAAAATCATTCCATTTAAAGATATCACAAATTTTGAGGAAGGTAATCAAATGTTGATTGCATCTTCAATAGGTAGTGTTGGAACATAGGCTTTATGCCTTAAACCATTATGTTTTGATGATACAAACCTCGAGTAATTAGAACTATCCAAAAGGGATTAATTTGGAAAAGATAGCTCTATGTGATAAACTTCATATTATTATTTGGTCATCCTACTTTATGTTTTGGATTGAATTGTGTTTACTAATAAGTTGTTTGAGTGATTGAAAGATAGGTGGAATGAAGACTTGAAACTTCCAATGTTTCGATTCATCATAACTTAAGAAGTTTTGAAGTTGGATGGATCAACTCTCAAGGTCGGTTGAACCTAG
>LTAE01010593.1:0-16583 GCA_001647135.1 Pontederia paniculata
CTCTCTCTCTCTCTCTCTCTCTCTCTCTCTCTCTCTCTCTCTCTCCCCTCATTTTCTCTTCCCTAGTGCAGAGGTAAGGACATCTCCCCTCATGTCCTAGGTTTCTCTCTTTTTCTTCCTATCTCTCTCCCTAAACTTCTACGTGAAAATCTTATTAGGAGAGAACAAAGAAGATCAGCGGCTGCACGAGCACTAATTATGAGAGAATAAAGATGAAAACTATTAGAACGCGAAGAATGAACAACCCAATAAAAATAAGTATGCACATAGGAGGATTCCCTTTAAATGTAAACACTTGGTAGATTAATACATGCTAGAAGTATAATAGTTTTTAAGTGATACAGATTTTTTAGTCGTTGATAGTTCCTGGAATATTATTTTAATTTATATTTATTAGAATGCAAAAGAACTGTGTAATTAATGTAGATTTTATCAACAAAAAATGAAGACGACGTGGCTTGAGCGGTCGGACATGGCCCATATCCGTAGGGTGAAAGCCTAGTTGTTGCATCAATCACGAACACAACATGAGAGGTCTAACACAAACTACGTCCCTCTCAGACACGGCTCACGTCCATAGCATTGAAACTATAAAACACGCCGACTGCGAAACACACTCCGCGTCATTTTCGGACAAGGTCTATGTCACCCACACGTCGAGATCGTGTCTCATATTAATGAAATTAAATAACCAAAACATGTTGCACATGGATGAAATTCCATTCTTTATGTCAGCAGATCAATACAAGTATCGTCTGCGTCGCCTCGAACGTGATCGTGTTGTGCCCTAACTTATTATTAATTAGGTATTAACATGGCATGCATCATCCGCTGACATGACCCGCACCTCATGCCGAAGTATTTTAAATTGATCATTGCATATATGGAACACAACCCTTGTTAACTCAAACATGGCTTGTGTCATGACTTCGCATGTCGAAGTATTTTTACGCTACAAAACACGACCTATGTTCAGATCAAACATGTCCAGTATCTGTCAAGCCGTTATTGATGATGTATGCTTTATATTGCACTGAAAATCCTAGACTTCCCTATGATGATTATAAGGACTATAATTGGGAAAAGGGAAAAGAGTTTAAACAAGATAAATAAAACAAAGATGAGGTCGTCATGCATAACATAGTTGTAGTCAAAGTTATATCATCATATTGTTGAGGACTGGTAGAACAGTCGCTACTTAGTTCCTGTTATCTAGCATTATTCCCGCATTTCAATAAAAATGATTCTCGAGCATTCTTCCCCTTGTGGACCTTTGTCATGGTTTATGCACCCCACTGTCATTTTATTGGTGAACCCTTTAAGAGCTCATGAGCTCCTATTTCAAAGTCACTAATCGAATAAGTAAAAAATTAATAACATTGATCTGGAGCATTGAATGTCAATCAGAGCATTGCATTGTATTGATCTATTGATACATAGCATAATATTGAGCCATTGGTCCAAAGCATAGCATTGATCTAGAGCATATAATTGATCAAGAGCATATGATTGATCCAATTTATAGTATCTCATTAATCTAAAGCATTGCCTTGACCTAGAACATTGCATAGAAAGAAAGTTAATGAATTGATCTAGAGTATGAAAGGAAAACATTGCAATGAGGGTACCAATCTCTACAAGATAGCATATGACATTGTATTGTTCACTAATTATTGATGACCATGTTTATATATTTTACAGTCTTGATTTTTTTCTCATGTTTAATGTTATCATGTTTATATTTATTGGATGGTCTACATATTGGACGTTATAGCGCAAGAGAGAATTGTCTTCCATGTATTGAATTCTGTAGGTGATTGATCTACAGAGTATGTCGGCGATTGATACTCATGATGACTACTGTTTGTACATGGATGGATGATGATAATCTTGACCTAATTGTGTTTCCTAGTTTAGTCTTTTATTCAATTGTAACGACGGATGGATGATAATTTAGTTTGGAGATATTTATAACTTAATGTTGAGTGTAAACTTTCGCATATAATAAAGAATTTTTAATTTCTTTATTTTAGTTTTTATTGATTGGTCAAAATAACTAATCATAAACTCAAAATGCGGTATAAATTTTTTAGCGTCTCCACGAAAATATTTTGACTTTGTTAAATAGTAAGATGTGCTTTTAGGATCGTTATATATGAAATTTGACCGCTGCTTATTTAAAGAGAAATCACCACTCTCATAGTCGAATTATGAGAATTGTTGCTTCCCGAATCATTTTTTTAGTTTCAAACTTATCCTTCGTCTGAAACTTAAACGGGTGTGCCTGGATCAATTTAATTTTTATGGTTTGAATCAGCGAACACTATCTAGACGACAAAGACGCCGTGGAATGCGCACTGTAATTGAAAACGCTCCACTGTTGTTGCTCTGGGCCACACGATCGAGTTCACCATCATCTGGGAAAGACATCATATCATGAGAGGGAATGGTGTTGCTCATGTCTTCAGCGGTGAACAGACAGAAGCCCTCACGGAACACACATAAAATGATGAACAAGGTCTGCTTCAACAGTGGATCGCTATTAGCTACTTCCTCTTGTTTTGTTTGTGCTGCTTCATGCTCATGCATGCATGGTGCGACGATGCGTCATTCCTTGCATGTGTCCCCCACCCATTCCCTGTCTCTACAGCAAAAGAGGTACGTCCTCTTTCCTGGGCAGCTTTCAGACTTTCCCATCTCACCTTGACTTGAAGAGTCATTTTACATAGGTGATATGCAACTTCCTGGTTGTGGAATTACACCCTCTTTATAACTGATCATACATATCTTGCTACAGTATACTGGAAGTTGATACATGTTTTCTTCTTTTTATCTTAATCTTCCATCTTATGAACTACATGCATGTTATTTTCCTGTTACTCTGCATGATCTGTTCAGAGTTTTTGGCTCTCGTCGTATGCTTTTTTTTATATATTTTGTATGAGGGTGGTGATAGGGACTAAAGAATATAACTTTAGACGATGCCCGAGGGAGTTTAGTGTCTCCAGCTCACGGATCTCTGCTTTCCACGAGAGGGAATAGAATGCATGATCGATGCATGCGGTACAATGCGGAGACGTGATCACAGCGCGCAACAAGGAGGAACTGTTTGGCGTTTGCCTCCAATTTCTTCTTTAGTGATGCTGCTCGTTGTGGTGGTGGTGGTGGTGGTGGTCTGCATGGGGGCATTTGATCAAACTTCGAAGCATATAACTAAGCTCCTCCCATAGATCCATGTCTGTAGCTTTTTATCCTTCTGGTGTGTGATGAGCTTGATCTTTCCCTTTCCATCTCTGTTTCTTTGTTATCCTCATCCTTCCTTTTGTTTCTTTCAGCTCTGCTGATACCAAATATGTGTGTGTCTGATTCGCCTACTGCAAAAGTGCTGCTTGCGTGCAGTAATTAATTCGCTGACAAGAGAACAAAAAGAAGGATTAGGGGATTCTTGATGACTACTTTAGATCACATATATGTGCACCTTTATCTGCTGCTAAAGATTAAAGGAAACATGATCTGCTAAATAAATGCACACTCACCAAGGAAGCAGGCGGAGGAGGAGGAGAGTGGTGTAAACTCTGGTTAAGGAGGATAAACCATGCTTGGTGCTGTGTGAACCAATCCATACGGCCACTTGTGCCAATTCTGTTCCCATGCCCTACAAACTTCATGGATCTCCACAGTGTTTGCCTTCATTCATTCATAACATATAACCCATGCAGCAGTCTTTGTCTGGTACTGTTCCTGCTGCTGCTGCTGCTGGGCTCTCACATGGGGACCCTGTACAAAATTTTGAGATGTTTAATAGGCTTCTGTGTGGCTCTCCCCCAGCTCAGTTCCAGTTTTGGCCTCATGCAAAGGAGTGCCCCAGTGACCAACTGATCAAATGCTGTTGCTGGTGCACACATTGATCTATAAATAAAGTCCCAAGTAGTAGCAGACGTCGTCCGAACGGTGTCCTCATGTGCTCTCATGGATACTTTGAGTACTGTCCAATCATCTTGAGTCGATTGTTCTGATCCCCCATTAATCCAAATGTTGTTGCATCGAGTCTACGCTACAGATCATCCCCCACATTGTTTGCCTCTGTTTCCTAGACACTACTTGTTAAACCATGATCCAAGAACGCTCACATAATTAGCCATGAAACTTGCAACTCTTAACATATTCCTATGCCACTGCTGGTTAAAATTTTCTCCTCAGTATGTATATGGAAAAAACTTGAACAATTATACATTATTGACCATATCTGGAATGCTAATAATCCTACTTTGAAACACTTCATTTTTAACACTATGCTTTTGACAGAATCAGTCAAATTTCAGGAACCATGAATATAGCTCAAAGAATGGTAATTAAGCAAAAAACATGGATTGAACAAATTAATTTGCAAGCTTATGATTTGTTATATATGCCAAAGGATGTTGGGGATGGAGGGTCCCTCACAATATTTTTGCAATGCTTTATGTCCAACAAAGATGAAGTGCTAGGAGGCAAAAGATCAAGCTGGTAGGGCACGAGTTATGCGCAGGAGGAAAAAAAGATCCATGAACTAATGATTGCCACACCATGTGATATACTCATCCTGTTGATCCCAGTAATCAAACTTTTTTTTCTCCTTTGAAGCCAACAACCCAATACACCAATAGGCAACTCAATATTTTCTTTTAAAAAACTAATATTATTCTCTCTCTCTCTTTTTTTTTTTTTGTTCTCGCTTGTTGCACGGCATGTAAACAATGAGAGCTGCCTCCTGCAAGAAGATGCTCCTGCAGAGGGCATCAGCGTCATAAATTAAATGAGACAGGGGGGGAGGGGGCCACTTGCAAAAGCAAAGCCCAAACACTGACAGATGATTTTCCTCAAAAGCTTAACCCGGATGCAGTGTGTTTCCTTAGGATACAAATCCCAGTTTGGGAGAATCCCAAGAGAGAGAAGGGCGCATGGATTTGGCATGTTAGTACTTACTAGTAGACAACTAGGAGAGAGAGAGAGAGGGAGAGAGAAATAATAAAAGACAAAGCATGAGACTCATACTAGGCCATTAAAAACCTTGTTAGGGATTTACGAATAAATAAGATTCCAAATGAGATCTCCGGGCGGGCACAAGCATTTGCTGGAGCAGCAGCAGCTGCTATTGCTGCATTATTTCAGGCTGGCTGGCCGGGCTCCATCTTCGTCCCTCCCTCCCTCCTCGGAGTTCACAAAAGGGAAGGAGGAGGAGGTGGTGGGGGTCCCTACGCCTTATCACTGTGCGAGGAAAAAATTTATTGTAAAAGTTTGATTGAATTGCATGGAAATCATCATCCCCATCCCCCCATGGGTCCAAAGGTGTTTTGAACAGGGCAAAAAAGCAGAGAGGGTTGCCCCAGTGGGCAGGAGAAAGTTGTGCCCCTCTCTCCCTCTCCCTCTCCCTCTCCCTCTCCCTCTCTACACTGCTGAATCCCCTTTCTTGTATGCTTTTATTATTACTCCGTGATGGATGGATGGATGGATGGATGGATGCGTATCTGCCAACCCAAAAAAGAAAAAAAAATAAAGAAAATTTGAGCCTTTTCCACATTCCACTCACAGGTTTGGTGGTGGGTGGGGGCGATTATTACTCTTGCATATTCATATATTATACACCACGAAGAAAATAAAATGCAAGATTAACCAAGCTCCGTGATTGATTAATTGTGATCATATAATTAATTACATCAAGTAATTAAATGTGCTGATTAATGCCTCGTCTGTATCATCTTTCTTACAATAACTTTTTCCTTTTTCTGGTATTATCCTACAAGTGTTTTTAATCGTCCTCAACGCATAAATTGTCCGGAACAATGCCTCGTCTGTATCATCTTTCTTACAATGAAACAATGTTCGGAAGCGAGAATTAATTAATTAAAGTTCCTTCTTCATTCGACATTTTTAGTATAAAAAATTGGAAATTCGTGCAATCATCCCATGGTCAATGAATCTCACTACTCGGTAAATTCTAAAAGCAAAACTGTTGACTAGTCAAATATTTATGAGCCATCCTCCTAAACTTTAATATGATCATCCTCTTAACACCTCATAATGACATTCATTATAAATTAATTATCTTTTTGAGATATTTTTAATATGTGAATATTAGAAAGATTATTAGGAGTATGAATTAGGAGGATATAAATTTGTTTCATATTTATTTGTGTATAGTCTTACGTCACATTTTATTCATGCTAGAGAAATATGAGGAATTGTTATCAAACATAATAGGAAAATGGAGTAGCTTGTAGGAAAACAAGAGCAAGACAAAAGTTAATAGACCATGGACTTGTTGATACAAAATATGATAAAGTATTTTAAATATTGAAATTTATTTTAAAATATAAATAATTATGTGTTTAAATAAAAGTGCTGATAACATCAATAAATAGTTGTAATATTTGTTAAAATAAATATTATTAAATTATATGATAAAATATTAAATAAATAAATAAGTAATATAGTTGATTAAAAAAACCAAACGTTAAAAATAACTATGGATACTTTGTTTATTATTTTTCGACTTATATATTATTATCCTTATCATTTATATATAATTTTTTGTTCATTAAATTTATTTTTTTTAAAAAATTAATATAAATTTTAAGTTACTTATAAGCTAAGTTAAATAGGTCAAATAGGCCTAGGTCGTTCCTTCAATTCCATACGTAGAGAGGCCCATGACGACCATGACTCATAATTTCGGAGAGGAGGCATGATTATGAACGATGGACGACTGCTGATGAGATGAGATGGTGGAAATAATAATAATAATAATAATAATAATAATAATAATAATAATAATAATAATAATAATAATAATAATAATAATAATAATAATAATAATAATAATAGAAGGGATGAATGGAGGATGATAATAATAATTTTATCCCAAGATGAAAAGCACACGGCCCACGGGCCCAGCACAGCGAGGTGGACAGCAAAGAAACAACGGCGGAATGGAAAGCAGCATACGTAAAAAAGTTTCTTTTAGCATGAGGTTGTTTGATTTCCTTCCACTCGGCCTTTTCAAGGCAAAACGTAAAGATATGACGGTTCGCAAACCCTTGAAATATAGAAAATTTGTACGTTCTCCATCGTATCCGAATAAGTAGTTATATCATCTACACACCAATGAAAAAAAATTGATACAAGATTCATAGAGGGCAGAAAGAGAACGTCCATACAATCGGAGCAAAAAACTATAACAAAAAAAAAAGGAAATATATGGTAAAGAGAAAGACAGTTTGAGGGAGACTTTGAAATCAACTAAATTCGGCATGGTAAAGTACCACAAAATATTACCATTATCAAAGTAAAGGGACCATTTCAGTGAACATTATGGGCCGACAATTATCAAGTATGGCCATGTACAGAAACGAGTAAATGGGTAAAACAGCAAATATTACAAACAAAATTATGCTATTACACCATAATCGACAACTTTCCTAAACAGCGGCAGATGTCAAAAAGTATATGCCAAAACGGGACGCCGAGGGCTTTACCTCTCCGCTGACCTCCTAGAATTAGTTCTTAATTCTACATGTTTCTGCATCTGTACAAATCAGAAACTTCTAAACTTCCTGTGGGCAATGTGCCTTCACTTATAAGAAAATCTGCGAAAAATAGATTCATTGTCATTTCTCCATAAATTTCATGCTACATGTGACTGCAGCACAGTTTGAGTAGCTTTAGAAATAATATTGTTATATGAAAGTTATACTATGAACTAATATTAGCAGAACCAATCTCAATTTTCCTTCTGTGTGTTCCCAGACCTGAAATAGCATATAACAAAGATGATCATCATTAGCAACACTGCTGTGATTCCCAGTTTTTCAGAGAACAAAAAATTTCTTTAATAGAAATAGCTAGCATGATAAACTGAAGGATGTTATAGCTTGGAGCAGCTATACATGATAATGAACAAAGGAGTTAAGCTTTCAACGTGCTTCAGGAAAAAGAAAAATAACATCTGAAAGAGATTTATTCCTTCAAATACCTTGGGGAAGATGACGCCACCTGAGCTTTGACATTTTGTTTAAGATGATCATTTTCCACCTCTTCTTCATCACTATTTTCCTCTTCATCAGTATTAACAACTTCAGGTACCTGTCTACTCAGATTGCCAATCCTTCGAAGCAGGAAAACATTGAAGTAATACTTCACCAAGTCTCGTTTGCTTAAAGAGTTTAACTGATTTGAAATCATTTTCCAGAAACTTTTACCACTTGATTCATTTTCCAATGCAGCAAAATTCTTTTGTTCCCATGACTCCAAGATTCCTTCACCCATAGTATCAAAGCCCCAATAAGTGAAAAACTGACCTAGGTCAGACCTAAGTTGAAGACTTGCTGCATGGACATGAAAGCTAACGCAAGACTTAGATCCCGGAGATGAGCAGGTACAGTCACTGGGTCTTCCTTTACCAACCACTGATTCACTGGTCAGACTTTCAACCACATCTGCTGGCCGAATTTGGGTACCCAACCACTTCACAGCATCCACATCTACTGTCTTATCAGTGATGGGGCCTGTACAATCTGGTATATCAGCTTGGAAAGTAGGACCATATCCAATGCGTTTCTTGAGATTGCAAAGATGGCGTATCTTTAAGTATGCATTATTAGCTATTCTTTCAGACCTTCGTGTTGGTTGATCCAGAACTTTCTGGTGTGCTTCTTCCTTGAACTTTTTGCCACGTCTCTGCATCATAGCATGCATGAAACCATTCTCTATTAAGTATCGAACTGAGTACAACATAGTGAGTGATAATTTTGGCAAGAATAGTTATTACATGGAGTGGGAAGAATACTGAATCAATGAAGCAGGAAATGTGAATCAACAATAAGTCTTCTAGATGTGAAAATGATGCAATGAATCAAATCCAAAGATGCATAAGGGTACATCATTTTGCTATCAATCACCCTGTGTTAAAGATATGCATACTTGAACAGATTTTGCTGCAGTAACCAAATTCTAAAACAAAAAACTTGATGTCGAGCATAAGAAATGATAATATATTTTCAATACTTCAGTCACATCTTCACTGAATTGACCTCACTCATACTTAGACGCTGCCAATAGAAAATATCTTAAGTAACAAGTCCTATACAGGATACAAATAGTTGTCCTCATCCATTTCCTCTTCAGCATTAACTTAGTCAGCTAATAAACCATAGCTGTTTAATATGTTTGCATTGACCTCCTCTTTCACAACCTGCTTCATATAAGCTTCTTTGGAAGGTAATTGGACAAACCAACATGGATTACATACATTTTTCTACACCTGGGATCGATTTGGTTATTCAACTTGTTGCCTAGGTTGTAAAATAATAGGAAGATCAAACAAAGATCAATTCTTTCATCTTAGATAATAAAGGATGTGGAAGAGGCAAGATTTGGGGTTTCCCAATAAATAAAAAGTGTATCATGCCTGAATCTAACCGGAGTTCGCGGTGGTGGAGGAACCGGATCGGAAAAATGAGGGATTCTAGTTGTAATCTAATTAGTTCATTTTCTTTTTCTAACAGAAATAAAAAAAGAAAAAAAATTAGAAACTTATATTTTTTGTCCTTGGTGTGATTCCTATTTTCGCGGAATGATCATAATATGATGTAGGTATCTAGGGAATAGTCATCATAATCAACAAGCGCATAACATGTTTCTCAATCAATTGGACCCACACTGGTTACACATACTAGTCAACTAAGTTTTAACTGAGATATCTATCATTGAGCCTTATCAAGTTGGATAGCGCACTATACAATAAATACAGTTATTGGTGAGGCAAAAAGGGGCTTTGATCCTTTCCATATATGTAACAATGTAAGAACTCATTTATAACAGACATACAACCATGTGTTATTGTCTCTGTGATGGAAAATATTGTACTACTACACTCCTAGACGATATTTGATAGCACTATGCAGTGAATTAGTGGTACATCAATTAAGGCCAAAATCTCAACCTACTTTTTTTCATATTATGGAGGGTGTACCATTCTCTATGTTTTCTTATATAAGTGAATGTTACATTTTTCACTTTGCATTCCTTACAATTGATAGTGCATTTAAATCAGCCCAAAGGTGATATGGTCAAACCCTTAGTTGTAGTGGACTAGAAAGGCAACTGAAGTTGCAACTTCAATCACAACAGTATCATATCTATTTAAGGTCAAGTTCCTACATGACAACACCTAAAGCTTAGCAATTAAAAACAGAAACAAGGCAAAATATGGAACACGTCTCATAACAAATTATACAGGAAATTTTTCTGAAGATGCAACGGGAAACAATTCAATGTTTAGTAAAGTTGCAATTCCAGAATAATTCTAACTCGCCAAAAATGACGTAAATTCACACATTCATTGCATTTGATTTGGATGAAGATCGCACAAGCAGCATATTCCTAGATTTGCGTCACCTCCGAACCCCATACCACAAATAAGCATACCAAGAGAAGAAAGACGAAGAGAAATATAGTGAAAAAAAAAGAAGAAATGAAGCATCGAGCAAAGATTACCTTAGAAGAAGAGTGGAACTCCCTCGCTCTGACCTCTTTATCCAACTTCTCGAACATGACCTTCCGCGCCTCCAAGATCGGCTTCTTCCACTGTCGCGCCTCATCCAGCAGCTCGACGGGATCCTTGGCGGCGCCCCTGAGCCACTCCAGCAATCCCCGGACGTCCCTCTTCCTCTTTCTTGAACCAGAAGACGGGGAACTCGATGTCGCGGGCCCAAGCTTCATCGTCGCGGCAATGGAACCAGCCGCCGTCCTCTCCTTCAGCAGCTTGTCGACGAGTGCGTGAACGCACCTCTTGAGACCCGGGCAGAGGAGGCGTGGAGGCGCGTCGCCGCACTCGTCGTCGTAGACCAAGAACCGGCGGACCAGCTCGTGCGAGAGATCAGACTCCGGCGAGGAGAGGAGATAGGAGGGAACGCGATCGAGGAGCCGCCGGAGGTCGTCCTCGACGGGAAGAGGCAGGTGGGAGAACGGTGAGGAGCCGGAGGAGCAACAACAACGAGAAGGAGATGAGGGGTTTAAAAGGGGAGGAGGGTGCAGGGTTAAGCCCGACATCGGCATGGATCCGGTGCTCCGCCGGAGGGGAGATGTGGCAGCAGAGCGGAGGGATTCTTCGTTCATTTTGGCGTTCTGGTTACCGCCCTTTCAAGAAGAGAGTAGTCGATGGGTTCTTGTTTTGGCGCCCATCTCCTCTATTTTCTCCCTCCCGAGAAAAAAAAATTATTGCAATTTTATTTACCTGGTAAAATGGACAGGAAAAACAGAATTATGAAAAAATAGAAAACTGGAAATAAGGCGAAGTAAAATTAATCCGTGGCGACAATTAAAAAAATGTTTAATTGATCTCTCGTCAAATATTTTTTTCCCAATATTACAAAAGGTGGTAAGATATTTTAATTACAGTGGATGGATAATTGAATATTAAAATATGAGAAGAAATGTATTAAACAAATCGAGTTTGACTTTTGATATCACGTAAATGAAACATTGGAGCTGTTATTAGTAATAAACGAATAATATTACTTATATCATCGTTCATAAATTCGTAAAATAAAAAGTACTTTTGACATGTCTTAAAAATAATATTAATTAAGTTAATATATTATTTAAAATATTTAATAAGTATAATTAATAATAATGATAAATAATTAAAATTTAATAATTTGAGACGTTTATAAGACCAACTTTTAGAATATCAACTAATATGTTAAAATTTATTTTTAAGTATACTATCAAAATATTTTATATTATTTACTATTTATATGAATAAAGTGATCACTTTATTATTTATTATTATTTTGTTAATTTATAAATCATTCGATTAACTATATATCTTATTATTATTTATTAATATTAAAATAATTAAAATTAATTATTTATATTCTTTTGAGTCATTTTATATTTATCAATCGATTAAAGTGCTGCATTGGCCAAGTATTTTTATTAAATTTAATAATTAACTCGTTACTAACCAATCGTTATCCGATATTAATTCTTGATGCATGTTAAATAGAGCCAAAGGAAAAACGCTTCAGTAGCTCCAAAGTTTGCACAACTTAGTTGTACATTGTGAAAATGCTTGGGGCATACATTGTGAGAGTATCTTACTATATCGAAAAATAGTTTAAAATTTTGCAAACGAAATACAATATGACATTTTTAACAATGTATGTTCATATTTTATGTATATTTCTTATGTGATTTTTATTTCTTTGCCTCCTTCGCTTCATAATCACTTGTGCAAAATGGATTGGAAAATAAATGACATTTCAATTTAATAGTCAACAACAATGTTAGGAGGGAAATAATGAATGTACAAAAACAAGTCATATTTCATTTTCTATCTCCTTTTTCATATATTCCATTATCAACTCGTAGTATGTACATGTCCAAAATTCCTCCTTTGCGACACGATCCAATCCAGCACGACTTTGCTCGTTCCGATTTCAATTTTTTATTTTTTTTCTATGATTAATATTTTAACAAGTTAGTATTATTAAAAGTATAATAATATTATACAAATAAAATATATTCTATCATTGTAATATAATAGCAAACTATAACGTAATACTACTAAGATATAAGTCTTGTAGTAAATATTGTATATATATAGCACATGAATTTAGGAGGTCAAACGAAAAATATAAAATAAAATTAAAAATCGTGATTGGGTGGACCGAGCCGGGTCAAACCCGGGCTACCGGGCCCCATGTCGTGTCGTGCCCAAATTGTCATTGGGCGGGCACAACACAACCACAAGCTCTATCTCTATAATCGATATAGAAAATTGTAATATATAATTAATTATAATTCAGAAGGTCACTAATAGTGATTAAAGCGATACGACAACATAGAAAAGTACTACTCATAATTTAAAGTTTCGACTTCCTATCCTTAATATGTTGTTAAGAACCTTCAAAAGTTATAATGAATGCAATATAATAAAGAAGAAAATTCATATATTCATTAATTTTATAGTTAAAATGTTTAAGAGAAGAATGCATGTGCAATATGCTTAGTAGTGGGAGTCTTTCTCAGCTCCTTTTTCCTATGGCGTATGTAAGAGAAAAGAAGTGGACTAGTAATTATAATAAAACAAACATCCCACCGTTAGTAGTTATGTTCTCCATGTTTGTAACAATAGGAAGTTGACCTTCGTCAATAGGATCCAATATAATATAACTAATCGAGTAGGAATTCTTTTACTACTAATGTTCTCCATGTTTTAGGACCCAATTAGGGTAGGTTTTATGCAGGAAATATATGAAACTTGTATGTTCCTCTATGTTTTGTTGTTGCCCGAAGGGCCAAACAAACGAATTCCGACATGAGGGTCACAAAGCCCTTAACATGTTCGACGATTTGCTTGTTACAATAAAAAGTCTTAATAAATATAGATCCCTTGAATACCGATGGGATTAATTGAGACCCATACGAGACAAACAACCAAACAAGAAAGTGGGAGGAAATTGGAAAGATTTCGACCACTAGCTCATAGGAATATAAGCTAATTCCTTTTATCTTTGTTCTTCTTTTTTCTTGTGTGATTATTCTTAATTTGTTAGATTAATAAGATAACAAAGGAAAAGAGCAACATAATGCAAGATATAATAAGGAGAAAAGGGAATCTTTTGTACTCACATAAACAACGTAAAGTGGGAACAAAATGCAACATGAAATGAAGGCTTCGAATTGAGTGAGTGTGTATATGTTCGATGATATCTGTAGGGGGAAAAGAAATCAAAGGTAAGAGACCAGAATGGATCCCTAAAAGAGATAATATAGTCACATATTAGTGGAAAATACCCACCGCCTTCTTCTCTCTCTTATTTCTCCCTTATTTTTCCATCTTTCCTATATTTGTGAAGTGACCCAAAATAACCCACTACCTCTTCATAACCAATTATGAGCTCATACAACGTGATGCAAAGAAGAAAAATATGAGAAAAAAATGGTAGTTTAACATAACAATTAAAGTTTTCAAAATTAATTAAATTAATATTTAAAAAGTATAAAAAGGTAAATGGACATATAATGCTGAATATTTTCTCTTTTAATTAATTAGATAGTTAATTAAAATCACTATAAAAATTGTTAATAAAAAAATGTTGAATCAATTGAATGGACAAAAATAAATTATGCACGTGTCATAACTTCATACCCCCTTCACTCACTCTTGCATTTGGGAATTTGAGTTGTCTTAATATTCTTTGTTAGACAATCATCATGAATCAATCAATGCTTAAAACATAAAATTCAAATGGTTCAGTGAAGTTCTTCAACTCTTAATCATAAATGTACATAGAGCACTTTCTTGAAGCATACCTAAGCTTGAATTTTTTAGGATATTTCAATTGAGTAGTATCAACTTTAATTAGAATTTTTGTAATATATATATATATATATATATATATATTTTCTTGTACAACTAAAAAGTAGATTTTCTATTCTTATTTAATACAAATGTAAGTATATATGTTTTTTAAGGCGATGAAAGATTTNATATATATATATATATATATATATATATTTTCTTGTACAACTAAAAAGTAGATTTTCTATTCTTATTTAATACAAATGTAAGTATATATGTTTTTTAAGGCGATGAAAGATTTTAAGATGTTTTTCCACAAACTAATCTTTCTTCCATTTTTCATGAAATTAGAGCTCAGATTTTGAGTCTCGTGTTTCTAACTCATCTTCACAATGTTGATACTTAATGATATAATCCTCCAAAAAGTCTTCAACGAAAACCTCCAACTTAAAGTTGTGTTCCCTTTCTACTAGGCAGTCCAACACGCTCAAGGTTGTGGTATAGTTAATATCTTTGAGAAATTGTTTGAAGCCCAGTTTCAATGTTTACGAGTTTTTCTAGAATAGATGATTCAACGAACGAATTTCTTTTTTGTAATGATCTTATGTCCTTTCAACGAAGATTGAATGTTAAATATAGGAGCATCTTTAGATATTACTAGTGATACTAATCAATTTATTTAGCCTATATTTACTTCTAATGCTTGTCCAATGCAATACCATGTGACCTCCATTCATGCATCTCATTTGGGTGTATTGATGTTGGTGGTGAATTTCTATTAATCCCAAAGCTCACTTGTCAATTAATCACAATATCCAAATTTTTCATAATCCCTCAATCATCATGTGATTTTATTCTCAAATGTTTGTGTGGTACATGACATCACCATGAAGAGGACGATTGGATTGGATGAGCTATCGCGGAGGCATTTATCACTTGCCATTACATTAACGACTGAAAAGAAAGACAACACAATGTTAATTGCATCCTAAGAGACGCGAACTATGAAATCTTCTAGATTAATTCTTTTTCCAACAATAAGATTCATACTTAAAATATAAAAGTCTTTGGGAGAATAAATATTTAAGTAAATCACCGGCCAAAGTAAATTCTGATATAAAAAAGTAAGATTCTGAATTGATTATGCATATATGTTATTAAAATAGAATTTTAAAGGGTGTTCAATATTTTGAAAACATATTCAACTCTTCTAAAACTAATTAATCAGATATGTTCTAGTTAAATTAATATAATATATTAACATTACTAATTATGTCAAACAAAACATTCAATTGATATAAGAAAATTGAGTCAAATTAGTCAAAGATGAGAAGTTGCCGAGAATCGAGATGACTTGTTACATTGTTTTTGGATATTCTTTTTCATAGTACGACTTGGGAGTATTGCTTGTAATGATTGAATAGTTTTGGATAAGACAAATATAGAAAAAAAATTAAAGATTGTGTTGAGCTTGAACATATCGAACAATATGAGACAATGGCTATTATTATCATGATTCAATTGAAGTTGTTGACATAGATTGATAAAATGATGTTGAAAAAAAATATAAAATAATGAAAACAAGATAGTAAATGAGATCTTTTATTTGTTACGATGATCTTCATATATATTTACTTATTATTCATAATATTTGCATATTAGACTTTATTGCTTACAGAAGAAACATTTTCTTTACATTTGATCTTGCAAGTAATTAGAATTATGAATAGATGGTGCTGACACATGCAATAATAATATTTATGATGAGGTGATTTGCAAATGACTTGAGCCTAATTTGAACTAGGTTGATTTTTAATAGAGTTTGTGGAACGTTTAATAGTTAGTGTTTTCCTTTATGAACTATATATGTAATCAAATATTTTATTATTAGACTTATGATTAAAAATATATAGTTATCTTTTTTAAGTTATAATTTTCTAAATGATACTTATCATAAATTTTGACTTCTGCATATGTCTATAATATTCATTAGTTAATTGGTCAAAAAGTTAAATAAAAAAATATAAATTCGATGGAGTCTATAACTTTTATCTCCTTTAGCGCGTGTTCTGTTCTTGTAGATTCAACTTGAGAGGGCCTACAACTGCACACTATGGACATAGAACGACAAGGCACGGTCTGAGAGCATCATCATGTAGGAGCCATTGAAGAACATTTGCCCTTGATGAACAAGAACATCTCTCTCTCTCTCTCTCTCTCTCTCTCTCTCTCTCTC
>LTAE01010594.1:0-13513 GCA_001647135.1 Pontederia paniculata
GTCTTCTCTTCAATGGTTGAATCAATTCCCAACCTTCTCCTCTAGATCTCTGGATAGAATATTAAATATATGATTTGAGTTCTACACCTCCAAGATTCCAAACGTCCAAAAGATTATCCCCATCCCCTTCTCTGGTTGCCAACGAAATTCTTTTATACCTAGGGTTTCTTGAGAGTTAGATCAGCATTACATATGAACCCTTGGATCAAATCTGCTCCTCCATCAACGGTGATGATGAGAGTCCAATAAAAGTTGATCAAATCCTCAGAAATATGATAGAATCTAATCTTTAAAGTCTCCAATCAAATCTCCAACTTCCTTGCCGTCAAATAATCTCAGGATCATGAAAAAAACAAATCTGCGCAACTTCATCACGGCCCGTAACATAATGTCACGGCCCGTAAGTAAAGATGTCTTCATCTTCACAGCCCGTGATGGATCATCACGGCCCGTGAATCGTGAACAAGCTGGTTATGTCAAGGCAATTTTTCTAACTTACGACCCGTGACACGATGTAACGACCCGTAATGCATTCGCTGTAGTTCGCCATCGCTTCTGCCAATGTCATGATATGCTCTTACGCCTCGTGATATGCACAGTAACGGCCCGTAACAGGTTATAACGGCCTGTTACAAATCTGGATTTGTGTTGGGAGCTTCGGCAAGGGTCGTAACGTCCACTTGCGGTCGTGACCTTCTTCATTACGGCCCGTTATGGGCCCGTAACTTATTGTGTCGAAGTTGCCTTAGCCTCTAGATAAGTCGTGATGGGCATAATGGCTCGTGACGGCTGAACTGCTACTTTTATAACGGCCCGTGATGGGCATAACGGCCCGTGATGACTTTTCATGGCCCATGATGGACACAGGAATTTGATTTCCTTGCTTCGAATGCGCTCATTTTGTCGGTTGATAATAAACTATCCTTTTTAGTTGATTTTCTGCAAAATATTTACCAACAAGATTAGAATCATGACTCGAAAGAATATGAACAAATAATGATTAAAATAGATTCATGCGACGCCAAAATGACTCAAAATTATGCCTAATGCAGGCCCTAACATATGTTGTAAAATGCATGCATCAGGACTCAGCAATCATTATATGCCCATGCCACTGTTCACATCAACGAAGATGGTGGACTAAAAGGAAATTTTCTAGAAGGACATGGACTATTGAATGATGTGTCAAAGAGACAAGTGAATATACAATTGAAGATGGAAAAGCCAGAAGGAAGAGCTCTCCTTTGGATTCTCCTATTACTCAAACATCACTACCTCCAATTCAGACACCAAAATTTCTGCCACTACAGATCCAGAAAATATCAACTCCATCCACCAGAGTCATCAATGCAACAATCACCAAATAAAGCCAAGGAATCATTATTGTTCAGACCAACAACTGCATTGCAACGGCGACCAAGGAGCCTCTTAGTGAGACAAGATCAACAAGAGCACAAACCACAATGTCATCCAGAGAATGCTTATGTACAACTGAAATGCCCAACAATTAGAGACAAAGGAAAAACAGTATTAACAACCGCTGCAAATTCTAATCGTGTTTGTTGGACTTCACCAACGAGCATCAACGATCACATCAAACACTTCTAGTGTGATTGTTTCTTATTGCTTACTGCATACCATGTTGATTTCATCAGTTCATAAATCTCAACACACACCAAACCAATAGAACTAATCTCCCTAAACCTTATCCCTTAGATTTTTATTGTTTTTTTTTCTTTTTTTGACCTTTTATAATTTAATTTCTCTGTTTTTAGGTCTAGGTCGTCCTCAAAGGCATCTGGTTGCCTGTTTTCAACCCTATATCACCAGTCCCCTCAAAAATCATGGGCTATTACAAACTATCACGGGTCGTGAGACCCGATATCATACCCCGTGAGCAACTGATCACGACAAACAATAACAACACTTAACTCAATCACGGGTCGTGATGGAACATCACAACCCGTAAAACCTACAGATTGAGACCTATATTTGAACACACGAGTCGTGACTCCTCATCACGGACTCCACATTAGCAAAACTTTGGATGCCATGAATAAGTCACGACCCTGACTCCTCATCACGGGCCGTAAGTCATCTCCAGTAGGAAAGCACCATCTGAATTATCCCGACCCATGACTCGTTAGAACTGATCACAACCTTATGACCACCTAGATGACGATCATCACGGGTCGTTACTAGACATCATGGCCCATAAGTGACCAGCCAAACTACAAACCTCCCATAACACCCGACTTACGATCTGCAACCATCATCACGACCTGCTATTAACCATTTTTCACACCATCAAGGACAATGACACTTCATCACGGGCCTTGACGAACTTGCTTTAGAGTCGCAAACACCACCTACCTACAATTAACGTCTCGCAACATGTCATGGTCCATGACATTCCACTAACTGCATTAATCGCTTTTGCCTCATAACTCACCACAAAACTCGTACCACCCCACTCCTACATCGTAACGGCTGCAACACTCCATATCACGGCCCACGACGTGGTCAGATCATCAGTGCCCCATTAAATTCTGCCTCGTAACGCGCTCCCATCACCTCTTAACGACCCACGACACATCTCTCTGACCCGTAATTTTGACCATAGTAGATGCTTACCTCGAAACGGTTGCAACAACTTCGTAACGGGCCGCAATCACATCATCACATAACAATCTTCGACCCATCACTGCGTCCCAAATGTCACGCCCCACCACCTACTTCACAGTTGCAATAACTGCTTGAAATTTCATATATAGCTAACCCTTTTTGCAGGTTCATCACCTCATTGCGACATTTCACCCTCTGCTCCATCAACATCGCTGGTCGTCTCCGAAGCTGGCATCTGCAACATCTCGCAAGAGATATCACGACCCATTATACAACGTAACGGGTCGCGAGGAAGGAGATTCCATCACGTCCACAATATCGTTCATGAGGCGCCACTTCATACTTCGCAGGCCGTAACCCTCATCACACCCCGTGACCCTTAGCATCAACACTGAAAATCCATGACGTCGTCGCGCGTCGTTCAAAGGACGACGATGAAGTCAGCAGCAGCCGCATTCGTCACACCCTGCAACATCCATTCATGAGCCGCAACCTTCTGCATCACGGGCCGTAACAACTCATCACGACCCGTGAAGTAGCAACAGACCGTGAAGACGCTCCTTTGCCTTGGCCGTTATAGCACCTGACGCCCCGCGACTCAGTGCTTCATGGCCTATAACATCTGTTCATGGCCCGTGACAATACTATGGCCAGTTCCAATCGCCCGAAGTGCACCACTCGCTAACGTCGAGAGCTTGTTGAAGAGCAACCTCCACCCACATTAGGCCTTATTCCAAGGCAACCTACAAGAATATGGAGCACCGAGCACGAGCAGATGTACTCGCCACTCTTCGTCTTACTCTAACTAGATTCGTGCACGATGCCACCATGATGGATTATAACCTGCACAACTTCGTCCTTATGCTATTTGGGAACATCGGCATGGATTTCTTCATTAACCAGTGGTGGCCAACCTTCTCTCCTATTGCGTTCGAGTTCTTGAGCTCATTCGAAATCAAGAAGGCTAGTGGGGACAGTCCATCCTATCCTTTTCAGCTATTCAGCACCAGGTTCAGTCTCACTACGGCCGAGTTCAACGTTGTATACCAGTTTCTAGACCAAGTCTATCTGCATATTCCTAAGGATTTTGACGCCATCGATTTCTGGAGGCGTATCACAGGGGTTGACCATCTTAATTATCAAACTGCAAAGAGTATGATAATACATAATCCAGTCTTTCGATATGTTCATTGGATCTTATCCAACTCTATTTTTGGGAGAGGCGACAGCGACGACTCGGTGACAGAACCAGAGCTATTCTTCCTCTATTGCATGGTGACTTATACACCTGAGAATGTGGGAGCCTTTCTGGCGCATACTTTTCAAAAGAATTCAAAGAAGGAGAAGGAGATAATTGTTATCGGGGCTCTCATTATCCCAATTGTGCAACACCTCGACTTGGATGATCTAGACTCACTTGATGATTCATCATTTCTGGACCAATGGATAATCCAAGCGATTAAGCTTGGGGGTGTTCGGCAGGGAGTCCCAGTATTCCTTTTCAAGGATTCAGACATGGTCCGCCTTGTTCAGAGACGGAGCGGTTCGATCCTACAAACGAAGCCAACTGGATCCTGCTGCCCACAAATGCACCTCAGCCACCGCCAATGGTTCCACCTCGACGAGCTCCAGAGCCTGCGCAACATGAGCAACCCTCCTACATGGATGTTGACCCTTCTAGTGTTCTTGTTGCTTATGATTTTTCATCTATGTACTCTATTATGACTTCTTTGCAGGGCAACATCAGAGACATCACAGACCGTCAGGAGAGGACTAAGAACATGGGCCGACGCATGCATGACCATCAGGTTGACCAGGGCCACTATGGAGTATTGTTGTTCTATCCACCACCGCCACCACCACCTCAGGAGTAGACTATGTTGTATTTGGTCTCTTTGTAATTTTATTTTTCAGTCTTTGCTTTCATGCATTTTGTACCCTCCCTTCGGCTAGGCCTAAACACTAATGACAATGTTCGGTTTAAGCTTGGGGTAGTGCATTATCATGCATCAAATATGTTTATGTTCTGCATATCTGGTTTATGTACTACATATTTGCTTATTGCCTTTGTTATCATCTTGTATTGCATCGTTATCATATCAATGAAAAATCCAAAAGAAAATAAAAAAATTGAAAATCCAAAAAATATCAAATTGTCTCATGCCTTGAAATGACAATTTTTGAGAATAATGTTCAGAGACATCTTGTAGATAGCAAAATTTTAATGCCTTAAGTTTATCTCTTATCACCTGAACTTTGGAAAAATATGGATTGTAGATTGTTGCCAAATAGAATCATAGGTACTTAGACTACAATTTCTGGTTTATGTTCTGCATGTTTTTTTGTATTATTATTGATAATAATTATTTCCTTACTGAACCATTAAGTGTATGTTGAGCTTATTACAACAATTAAATTATATATTTATGATTGAAAACTTCTATGTTTAAGTTGAGACATGTGTTATCCGGAACCTTGGAGGGTTCGGGTTATTAGATCTGTATGGGTTCTTGCCTGATGACCTAAGCATGGTGGAAGCAATGATAGAATACTTTTATTTTCTGAGTTTTGCTTTGAATATTGCTTGAGGACAAGCAAACATCCAAGCTTGGGGTTGTTGATGCATATATTTTACAACATATTTTAGGGCTTGCATTAGACATTATTCTAAGTCATTTTCACATAGCATGTGTCGATTTCTACTTTTATTTGTTTATATTTTTTTTAAGTCCCAAAATCTACCCATGTTTGGTGTTCTTTTGTAGGAAATCACATGAAAATGCGGAAGAAGGATCGAAATCATCTGGATATCGCACAAGTATGTGATCACGAAGGAGAAACCAACTCTCAGAATCCATTACGGGTTGTGATGAATCAATACTAGCGGCAACAAAGTCCATAACGAGCCGTAAAGATCGCATTACGCCCTGTGCCGAAAGTAGTGCATACTTCAACTCACTGGTTACAAGTCGTAATAGACTGTTACGGGCCGTTATGGTGGACAACACGGCCGTGATGAGCATATCATGAACTTCGCCAAAGCGCTGCAATTACAAGTCCATACCATTATGGGCCATGAAGTCTAATATCATGGAGCGACACTTGTTATAATGGTGTCAACAGAAGCGGCGTATTACAAAGTCTAAATTACTTACGGGCCGTGATCATGACTTATGGGCCGTGAGAGAAGCAAAATTCAAGAGTAGATGCTATCTTGAGCCCGAATCATGGGCCGTGAAAGATCATCACGGGCCGTGATGTATTGAGGAACAACGAAACGACCTATACTTACAAGCTATGACATCCTATCACGGGCCATGATGAAGGTACACAGATGATGCGAAAAATGCTGAACACGCAAATCAAAATGCTAGCAAGTGCACTAGTCGAACAAGTAATAAAGTGTAAGAGTAGAGTTGTCGATCCCACGAGGAATTATATAACTACCTAATTAGAAATCTGAGCTAATAGGAGATAACATTGGTTTCAGGATTGGGTTTTAGAAAACTAATACTATAACTATAAGTAAATAATAGTAATAATAATAAGAATAATAATATAGGGATGATAACTAGGGCTGGATACTCAGTTCAAAATAGATATTCAGAATTTATCACAGCAATCGAATATGATATAAAACTCTATATTGAATCCTCAGATGGTTAGGCAACCTAAATATATGAATTCCCTTAACAGATAATTCAACTATCTTGCCTTAAACAATCCAGAAAATATCCCGTAACGGGTCTATCCTCAGGAAGATAAGCACAAGATGCAGTAAGTTGTTCCCTAGACTATTAAATCACCCTTCACGGATTGACTTAACAGACCACAAACGACAATGCCCTTAATGGGTCAGAATCGCAGGACACGAATTGCAAGGATATTGACCACACTGCACAGTTAATGATCAATTGTTCAAACTCAGAAATCAGGCAAACATGTTCATGAAGAATCAATCCAATGAAAAGTCTCGAAAGCTATATAAAATCTGGAACACAATAGTAGTTTCAAAACATATACTAAACACGAAATATTCAGGGTAAGATTACAGAATTCGTCTTAATGACGTGTGGAACAGAAGATACTCCTCTGGATGCTCTGAAAGATGACGAACAACTCCTGAACGGATGATGAACTCCTCCTCAGCGGCCCTTCAAAATAATCTTCGTTCTCTAGCGTTCTTCTTTCAATCCCTAGCCTCTTCCTTAGATCTCTGGATAGAATAGCATTCGTCCTTGGTTCTCCAGGGTTTCTCCAGACTCTCCAGGATATATCAGCATCTACCAGGATAATCTCTCTGGTTGCAAACGAAATCCTTTTATACCTAGGGTTTGTTAGAGTAAATCAGCATTTCATACGAACCCTTGGATCAAATCTGTTTCTCAATCAATGGTGATGAAGGAAGTCCTATAAAACTGGTGCAAATCCTCTGAGATATGATAGGAATCTAATCTCCAAAGTCTTCAAACAAATCCCGAACTTCCTGGCCGTCGAATCATCTCGGAATCTCAATTATACGAATCTGCGTAACTTCATCACAGCCCGTGACAGGATGTCACGGCTCGTGAGTGAAGATACTTCATTATTCCTCAAGTCGTAACGGCCCGTGACAGAATGTCACGGCCCGTAACTCGGGCGCTGGGGGCTCCTGGCTCTCGGATTTTCACGACTTACGGCCCGTAACGGTTGGTCACGGCCCGTAACGGCTCTGAACTTGGCCTGTCGACGCCGTGAAATCGAAGTTGCGCCCCGTGATATACCTCTTCACGACCCGTTACAAGTTGTAACGGCCCGTGATGGTCATGTTTGAGGTTGCATGCTTTCGGCAACTGGTCGTTATATGCGCATTGCGGTCGTGATGTACAAAGTAACGGCCCGTGACATTCTGTCACGGCCCGTGATAAGAGTTGACATGGCACACCACTGCGATGCATCACGGCCCGTAACCATTTGTCACGGCCCGTGATGGCTGCATATTATTGTTTTCTTCCTCCCGAACAAGTCCATCTGTAATATTTTGTTGATTTCAATCCTTCTTCCACCGATCCATGTGATTTCCTACAAAATACACCACACAAGAGTAGATTTCGGACTTGGAAAAATATAATCAAATAAAATAGAAAATAGATGCATGCATTGACAGAATGACTTAAAATAATGTCTAATGCAAGTCCTAAAATATGCTATAAAATGCATGCATCAACAGATTTATATTTTCGATATTTCGAGATGATTTGACGACCAAAAAGTTTGGGATTTGATTGAAACTTTAAAGATTAGACTCTTATCATATTTTTGAGGATTTGGATAAGTTTTGTTGGACTCTCATCAGCACCATTGATCGAGAAGCAGATTTGATCCAAGGGTTCACATGCAACATCATCCAACCCTAAGGAAATCCTAGGGTATAAGAGGATCTCATTTACAAATTGGGAAGAGGGATGTAGAGGCCAGAATCCACAAGCTGAGGATGAGAAGAAGATAGAAGAGAAGAAACTAGAGAACTAGAGTCGTCAACCAGCGAAGAACGCCAGAGAACGAAGCTTATTCCGAAGAACTGCTGAAGGAGTCAGATCATCATTCGTTAAGGAGTTGTTTATCGTCTTCTTGACGTCCAGAGGAGTAATCTCTTGTTCCATACTTTGTTGGGACGAAATCCTTTTTGTAATTGAGATAGTTTATTCTTAATATTTTCTATTTAGTTTGTATGTTTTGAGATTATTGCTATTGCAAAATTTATATAGCTTTCGAGACTTTTCATTGAATTGTTTCTTCATGAACATGTTTGCGTGATTGCTGAGTTTGAATTATTGATAATTAATTGTGTAGTATGGTCAATATCATTGCAATTCATATTCTGCAATTCTGACCCGTAAAGGTCATTTTTGTTTGTGGTCTGTTAGGTCAACCCGTTAAGGGTGGTTTAATAGTCTAGAAAAACATCTTATTGTGTCTGGTGTTATCTTCTTGAGGATAGACCCATTAAGGGATATTTTCTGGCTTGTTTGATACAAGATAGTTGAGTTACCTGTTAAGGGAATTCATAACTTTAAGTTTGCCTAATCATCTGAAGATTCAATAGTTGATTTTCATCTCATATTTGATTGTTGTGCAAGGTTCTGAAGTATTCATCTTGAGTTTAGTATTGTTCAGGCCCTAGTCATCATCCCTATATTACTATTATTACTTATATTTATATATTATTAGTTTTCTGAACATCAATCCTGAAGTCAATGTTATCTCCTCTTAGCCCAGAAATCTGATTAGGTAGTTATATAATTCCTCGTGGATCGACAACTCTACTCTTACACTCTATTACTTGTTCGACTAGTGCACTTGCTAGCATCTGATTTGTCGTGTTCGCATTTTTTGCATCACCTATCTAAACTTTCAAAAGCACACCACTATGTAGAGGTACTAATAGTGAATGGTTGATTAGATCAAATGCAATTATTAATGTTTCACCCATAAAATCCTTCGATAGTTTAGCATGTACAAACATAGATCTTACACATTTTTTAATGCTCTTATGAAGCCTAATGCCAAAGGTATTGCAGTACCCTTCAAACAAACCTTTATATTTATCGCCATTCCTTGTGCAAGTACACTTGAATTTTATTATTAGTTTCTCTCTCTACCTTGGTATTATTTTCTTTTGAACTATGTCGACACATGATCTTTACGCACTATAGGAATAGCCAAAACATTTTAGAATGATCATCAACAAATGTAATAAATTAAAGAGAACCACTTAGAGTTTTATCTTTCATATTACACATGTTAGTATGCACCAAAGCAAGTACATGTGAACTTCTCGATGAACGAGTTTTGTTAAATGTAACTCTAATGTGATTACCAACTAAACAATACGCACATACACCAAGATATTTGTGTTTTATATTTGGAAGCAAATCTTGTCTAGCTAGTATGTGAAGTTATTTCTCACTCGTGTGACCAAATCGCTTGTGCCACAATTCTGAAAAAAGATATATATTTTTAATCATATTCACTTCTCAAGTGCAAGTTGTGTTTTAATCTTGTAAAATGTAAGCTCTCTTTATTCTCTCGTTAGAAGTAGTGAACCTCTCTTATGCTTTCACACCCCCTTTTTAATTTTCTCTTATAGCCTTCATCATCCTATTTTCAACAGAAATAAGTTTTAAACAAAATTTAAGTATATACCTTACATCTTTCAACATAATCTTATGTCATATGTTGGTCATCAATTGCACTTCTCATTTCCAGTATCGTAGACCCTTCAGGTGATTTTTCATGCTTCATTCTTTTACACTCTTTCTTAAAGTATTTGCCTTATCACAATAATAACAAATTATTTTCTAAACTTCAATTTTTTTTTCAACCTCAATCAACCATGGTTGTAAAGAATTTATATATTTGTTTCTCCTATGATCTTCCACAATCAATCAATGCTTTTAATTGATTGTTGAGTCTGTGCTCTTGTCTTCTTATCTCTTCGTTAAACAAATTATTTTTGATTTTTTTATAATTTCTAAAGATATATTTCTTCATTGAGAAGAATTATTTAGAGCTACAACGAACATTTCTCAACTATTAAATAACGAATTTGATAATAGTAACACTTGAATTTAGTATCAAACAAGATCTTTACCAAGGAGAACTTGTTAATTAATACTTGAAAGTAACTCACATGTTCCATAAGAGAGTGATATTTTTTATATTTTATATTAATGAGTTTCTTTGCAGAACTTTGTTCTAGTGTGATTTGTGCTTGTCCATTTCTTGTAATTTTTTTTTCAAACTTGATTAGGTTCATTAATATTTTTAATATGATGAAGCACCTTATTGTAGATCCACTCTTGAATTTGTGCAATTGTCTTGGTCTTTAACCTTCCTTACTTTGTGTCATTCATATTCTTAAATTTCACAACATCACTTTCGATTGGATCATAAAGATATATGCAATTTAGATAGTCTTTCATTCAAGATTTTCAAATTGAATAATTCTGTCACCTGTCAGTGGATATTACTTTCATCCATTAAATTTATGCAATTTAATGTCCAAGCTTTGATACCATTATTGAGAAAAGATTAAATAAATATTTGTGAAATTATCCTTTTTTCATTAATGCATTGATTTAAATAGGATAATAATAATGTAGAGAATTAAATTTGCATAGAGATACATGATTTACATACAAAAACCTCTCAATATATGGTAAAAAACTACATGAGTGAAATAAATCTTTCACTATGATACATGGTTTCTTTTTTTATTTGCGTAGATAAATTCAATAAGAATATCAAGAATTAATTATGGATGCCATGGAACATTTATCTATGAAATAATACTACGATTTTATTAAAATATAAAAAAGTAATGATAATATTACATAGAATTATTATTAAAAATTTATAATATAAAAATGAATCAAAATTTATTATCCAATCAAATTTTCAAAATCCTCTCTTTCTTCAAGCATGCGTAGTTCCTCAAATTGTGCAACGTTCTCGAAGAAAAAGATTTTTTCCTATCAACTTCATGTGCCTCTTCATACATCAAGAGATAAAAAGACCTTTATTTTTATTTATCATCCAAGTCACGTGATTGACATGAAGTACAACTTTCTTTTTTTTCTTACAAAATACTTCGTTCTTCTAATTTATCATCCTAAAAATCCTCCTAACACTCACATATTTTACATATACATCAAGTCTGTTATTGTGAGGAGTTAATAAGATTATTAGGAGATTTAGAAATACTCTATTTTCCTTTACTTTCACCGTCTAGGCCTGACCCACAATTAATAAAAGGCTAACAAAAAGTTCTTATAAAAGAATTCTTGGCGTGTTCCAATCCAAATTCCAAATTAAACTTTCTTGAAACATATATCTTACTCTGAAGAAAATCTTGTCCGCACATGTATATGTGTATATAATATATAGCATATATAATGTTTGTAATGTTGTATAGTTTGTATGGCCCTCGTTCTATCAGTCACATTGCAGTAGTATAATAAGAAAAACATGTCTCATAAGGAAATAGTAAAATAAAAAATTGTTCTGCAAATATACATGCAAATCTTATCAGCAATTGCTATCCGGTAGTTGGATCAATTAGGTCTAATAACATATATGAGTGATGCAAGCAAAAATATGCATGTCACACGCATCCATTTCATATCATCTTCTTAATATTTTGCATATGTTCATAATTTTCATTTTATTTGATTATATTTTGTTTATGAGTCAGAAACTATCCCTGTGTTCTCTATTGGTGAATTTTCAGGCAAAAGAACTCCAAAACCTCGAAGAATTTAGAAGGTCGAAGCGCCCGCAACATTCAATGAATCAAGCAGATCACGAGCCGCATCTATATCAAAATCGGTTGTGTTCGCACTACTCGATTAACTTCAAACATCTTCACAACACGGACCGTGCTTGTTTCAAAACGGGATGTATTCATGCCACTTCAGCCCTAGTCACGCTCGTGTTCCACATCAAAATGATGGTTTCATCCACTCAGAAGATGCCACGTCTCACAGATGACATCAAAATAGTCCCAAATCGTCTATGACTCCAACTCCAAATAGAGCAACGCGGGGCGTTTTGCTTGTCAACGCGGTCCGTGTTATCACATAATATGGCGGTTCAGCAAAATGGACGACTCCCAATTATGACGTGATGTACAAGAAATAAATTTTTAATTTCAACCATCCGATTAGGTCTCATCTCAGCTTTTTCCTTATAAATAGAGTCGCTTGTAACCCTAGGATATCATCTTTCATTCAGAATTCTCTGCAAAAGTCCGAAGCCCTAGTGTGGAGAGAAAGAGACCTGACGATGAAGTCTTGCAGAATCCCTATTAGTTTTAGTTTTCCCTTCTTTTAGTTTTAGTTGACTGTGTGTTAAGGAAAGAATTCTGTTAAACCCAGTTATTATCTTGGATTATTTTACTTTGTAATATTAGATGAACTTGCATCTAGATTTTCATGTTCTTAAAGTTTATTGAGTATTCTATTAGCGTTAATAGAAAGATATTGTTACTACTTTACTCTAAATTAATCGTGATTAGTCTACAATTAATCATGCTTAACTTTCTCTCATATTTTTATTGAATATATTTTTTGGCAGAGGTCAAAATGGACCGTGTTCCTTGTAACGCAGGCTGTGTTCACCTCTACGTCACCATCTTCCTCGTTTCACACATATTTTGAATATTTTAACTAGAGGAGAATGTGGTCGTGATCTTAGTCTACTCGTCTGTGTTCTCTCAAGTTTTAAGAGAGTTGTGTTGTTCTTGCACGACCTATTTTGTCTCGTTTAGTTTCCCGTTTTCTGAATATAATATTGATTCCTAGAGGAATGCGGCCGTGATCTTAGCCGACTAGATCGTGTTCTCTCTCATCTACCAAGCTGTGTTTTAACTTTGCCCGTACGAGGTTTGTTGAATCTAGGATCCCGAGATTATTTTGATGATCACAAATTTGTAAGGGAACATAGTTTGTACTAATGAACTTGTTGAGCTGATTTCTGAAACAGGATATTCAAGTTCAGAATATGAAAGGTCAACCAAAGCTAAAGGAATGGACGACCTAAGTACACAACATACATATCAGAGGAACTCTATGTGTACAGATGTCGTCCTAAGCATATGAAGTGGTCGACCAATATTGGAGGAGATTACATGTGAAGAGGGATTAGATTTTGAACGGTCGACCAAAGATATAGAGAGGACGACCGAAGCAAAGGGCTCAACATGAGAGGTCGTCCAATGATGAGAATGGGCGACTGAAGGTAACATCTTATAACTGAAAGGATGGAGAACGGACGGTCCAAGGAGAAGTGGACGCTCAGTGAAGACTTAGTCGAACAAGGATCTTGGCTAAGCAGAGGAGAGGTCGTC
>LTAE01010595.1:0-16580 GCA_001647135.1 Pontederia paniculata
GCCATTGGGTCCTTACATTCTTCCCCCCTTGGGGGCTCAACGTCCTCGTTGAGTAGTCCCACATGATTCAAGTGAGCACGCGAGGTTGGCTCTGATACCAATTTGTAACGCCCCCAACCCCATTCAAGAAATTGTTCGCTTTGGGCCCGTGGCCCGCACGAATTTAAAACGCGTCTTGAATGGTGAGGAGGGTAGTCACTTATAAGCCCATGACCACCTCCGTGTTTTGCTCATGTGGGACTAAACCCTTGGCCTTGCCATTGGGTCCTTACAGTCTCAATCCAATTACATATGATATATAATATATGAATGTCAAGTCTCTTTTAAAGATTCACAGGATTAAAGATATATGACACAGTTCTGATCCATTCTTTTTCTTCAAATGTTGTCGGCTTAGTAGGAAAAAAAAGTCCCAACAGAAAAAAAGGCCGGTTGTGAAGAAAAATATAAATATTGCTCCGGCCCCCCACTAGGAGAGTAAAAAAAAAGGACAACGGGTGCACAAAAGAACTAATCCAAGATCAAATGTCTAGATAATAAATAATAATGATAGACGATGACAAAAAAATTAGGAGACTATATATAAAACTAATTTTACATTACTAAGAGGGGTTAATTTAAAAGTTTGAATATATACAGTATGTAGAAGATTTTAAAGTTAAGCAACGCAGCTGACCAATTCATGAGGTTAACACTAAATTATATTATAATACTAAACACAAAAAATTATAAAGATTAGTTATCCAATTTTACTTTCAACAAGTTTCTTTTGAATTTGACATCTTTATTTTTTTAATATATTTAATAAATAATTAATAATCAAATAAACTTTTTTATGAAAACTATCTTCAAAATAATAAAAAAACTAACTTCAAAAGTAAATTATTGGATATGCCATAAACAGTTTATAAAAGAAAAATATAAAAAAACGAATCTATGATAACAAGGGAAAAAGAATAAAAAAATCACTAAACACATGGAATTTGATAAAAGAACATTATTAATTTTGTGAATTACAAGAATGTAATATATACCTAAAACTAAAGATTATTTTTTTTAAAAATGTAGACAATGCCACAATAAAATTAATTATGAAATCTCAATAAATTATTCTTCGAAAAAAATATAAACTAATGATGACTTACATGGGCAAAAACTAGTTGAATTTAAAAAATATAATTGAAACAAAATAAAAACATCTAAAAATGGAAATAAAAAATTTGGAAAAGGAACATTGTCGGGAAAAACTGGAATGAAAATTTGTTTGTGGAAGAGAATCGAATCCGTGCATGGTGAGGAATCAAATTGGACGTGCTATCAAACACATCCTTCTACATAGTAACAAATATAGAAATATGCTATTTCAATGCTCGGCGCCACCCTTGTGTTGCACCCGAGCATAGTGCATTGTTACAAGCCAGTTGTTGGCAAGCCAAGGAAAACGGCATCACGACCATGTAACGTCCTCATGCGGCCAAGCCAAGTGACTCAAGAGCTCCTTCGGAGACTCTGCCCCTTTAGAGAAGCACCTGCTCAAGTGTCCATCCTAGCGCCCAGTGGTGCCAAGACTTTCACCACCCATACCACAAAAAGAGCTTGTCTAGATGCCCCATTCGTCTAGACGTCGCATGTGACATTGTCCATATAAAAGGCCCTATGACAAGTTGTATGAGAGCAAAAACTAGTTGAATTTAAAAAAAATATAATTGAAACAAAATAAAATAATCTAAAAGTGGATATAAAAAATTCTGGAAAAGGAACATTGTCATGAAAAACTGGAATGAAAATTGGTTTGTGGGAGATAATCGAATCCGTGCATAGTGAGGAATCAAATTGGACGTGCTATCGAACACATCCTTCTACATAGTAACAAAAATAGAAATATGCTATTTCAGTGCTCGGTGCCGCCCTTGTGTTGCGTCCAACATAGTGCATTGTTACATGCCAGTTGTTGACAAGCTCAAGAAAAACAGCATCACGACCTTGTAACGTCCTCATGCGGCCAAGCCAAGTGAATCAAGAGCTCCTTCGGAGACTCTGCCCCTTCGGAGAAGCACCCACTCAAGTGTCCATCCTAGCGCCCAGTGGTGCCAAGACTTTCACCACCCAGACCACAAAAAGAGCTTGTCTAGATGCTCCGTTCGTCTAGATGCCGCATGTGACCTTGTCCATATAAAGGCCCTATGACAAGTGGTATGAGAACAAATTCGTTCGGATTGCACTACTTGAATGGTTTCCGGTTCAAAGGTCATAAATGAATAAGAGATCGAAGGACATGGTGTCCATATTGGAGAATCATCTTGCCCGTCTAGCAATGGACATGGATGAGATCTAGGAGCAAGTCGATTCGTAGGATTCAATGAGCATTATGTGCAAAACGAAGTTGCGCTACTTTATGCTTGAGTGGAGACCATAGAGCCGATGATCATGGAGCTCATAGAATTGATAGACGACAAGATATTCACTATGCGAGATGCCCTTCGAGAGGATGGACACCAAGCTAAAGCTGCTCGAGCGTTGCTCAACAAGCGAACATGGGCATGGAGCTACTCCATCCCACGAGAAAAAACCCACTGACATCCCTATGCCACAACCTCACAAAGGCGAGAGGTTGGCAAAGGAAATAAAAAACTTCCTTTGGAATGTCTGATGGTTGATGCGAAAAATGCGAACACAAGCAAATCAATGTTAGCAAGTGCACTAGTCGTTCAAGTAATAAAGGGTTTAGAATAAAGGTTGTCGATCCCACGAGGAACTAAAGTAACTATCTAATCTTAGAGGTTAATAGGAAATGGACATAAGATTAATGAATGAGTGATTTCTCAAAAATTGAATTTATAAAAATGATAATCACAATGATGGTTGGATGATGACTAGGGCCTAGATGAAAAAATAGATCAGAACTAAAACTATTACTCAGAGCAAATTATATACACTTTATGCTCAAAAGTTAACTCTTCATACGGATTAGGAATACGTGTAAATATGATATTCCTTAACGGATATGTCAACTATCCAGATGAGATAATCTATCAAATACTCCTTAACGAATCTTCTTTCTAGATTACACACAAATGATGCATGCAAGTAATTTCCTAGACCATTAAATTATCCTTAATGGATTAACCTAATAGATCACACACTATTATGTCCTTAACGGATCATAACAACATGGCATAAATTGAAAAAATGAACGATCACACTGCACAGTTAATGATCAAAGTTAGATTCACAGAATTTTCAGGCAAACATGTTCATGAAAAGCAAACTAAGTTATAATAAAAAATCTATGAAAAATATATAGGTTAGATGTTCTGACCCTAATTAAGCATTCTTTACAACTCAACTTATCTAGAGATATACAAAGATTACAAAATACTAAAGTTCATCCCAACATATAATGGAACGAAGGTATACTCTTCAGGACGTTGGGAAGAAGCTGAACAACTCCTTAACGGATGTTTGCTTCGACTTCTCTTCAGCAACCTTCAGAATAACCTATGCTCTTTGGCGTGCTTGTGCTGGTTGATGGCTCCTAGCAACCTTTCAAATGTTGTAGACGGAGTTCTTTTATACTCTAGGGTTTTCCAAGGGTTAAATCACCATGCGTGGGAACCATTCGATCAAATCTACTTCTCGATAGATGGTGATCATAGAACTCCACTTAAAACACACCAAAATGCTCAAAAATATCTCTAAAACAAATCCCTAGAGCCTCAGATCAAATATAAATCTTTTTTGCCATCGAATTATATCGAATTCACAATAAATCAAAACTTCGTACCTTCATCACGGCCCATGACGGGTGATCACGGCCCGTAAGTATATGTCTGCTTCATCTGTCAACTCGTCATGGCCCGTGATGGTTGGTCACGGCCCATAACTCGGCCGCCAGTTAAATATGCAATTGGATTTATGCTTCGCTTACGGCCCTTAATATTTCTCATGGGCCGTGATCATTGAACTTTCCAACTCAGCCGCTTCAGTCGATGCCGTGATGCATGGTACAACTCTGTGATATCTGTCTTTATGATCCGTAATAATATTTTATGACCTGTGATGAATCCGTTGATTGACATAGCTGTTCTCGGCACTGATCGTGATATGCTCGTCGTGGTCGTGGTCGTGGTCTCCATCATTACGGCCCGTAATATGACATCACGGCCCTTAATAATTTGTTTTGACGATGTGGTGCTTTTGGCGAAGGTCATGATATGCCTGTAACGATCCGTGGAGACCGACTTTGATCATCTCTTGTTGCATCAGGGCCTTTAACAACCTGTCACGGCCCGTGATGGTTGCTGAAAATTAATTTTCTCCTCTTGAACCAGTCCCTTACTAGTGTCAGATCCAATTCAACCCTCGCCAAGTGATTTCCTGCAAAATAACACCAACAAGAGTAGATTTTGAACTTGAACAAATATAAAAAAATAAAGATAGAAATTGATGCATGTTATGTTGTAAAATGCATGCATGAATGGTATGTGGAGTCTGAAGGCATTACATCTGAGGATAGGATGGTATTGAATGCATCCTTTTTTCTACAAGCTGCGATGAATTTGTGTGTAGCACTGGATTTGCGAGGACGTTGACCGAGGTGACATGACATTGATTGGGATGCGGAAAGAATTTTATGAGACCCAACACTCACTTCTGCCCCGCCAACTCGGATTTGGAGGCAAACATGTCATTATTCCATTTCCAACAAACGGGATCTTGAAGGAGTACATCAAGGAGTTCATCATGCTCCATCTTACGAATCCTCAAGTGAATGAGCTAATCCTCCAAGCAAAATTTGTCAACGGGCTAAAGCCATGGGCCCACGGAGTTGATTAGCAATGTTGCCCCAACATCCGCACTTTGATGTTTATTGCCAAAGCTCTTACGAAATTCTCAGAACCAAGTCTGGCACCACCAAAATCTAGGTAATATAGGGGGAGAAGAATCCAAGTCGAGAAATGGATGGACTCCATAACAACAACCATAGCAAGGAGTCCCTTGAGAAGAAGCCTGACAACAAGGACACACCAAAGATGGATCTACCACGTCCTTGCTACGTTTGCGATGGACCGCATTAGACGTAGGACTGTCCAAAGCATGCAGTCGTCAACATGATGATTCTAGGAGAGAAGGAAACTTAAGAAGAGGAGACCCCCATGGTGCCTGCGAGTGATGCATGTCCTCTATTCCGTGTCGATTCCACCGATGACCAGCTAAGGAGGTCTTCTCTTCATCAACGTGCTGGTGGAAGGGAATGAGATCAATGACCTCATTGACTCTAGAGCTTCCGACATCTTCATCTCTTAGAGTGCCACAAAGAAACTCAAATTTTTGCTCTCAAGAGTTTGGGCGAAGTTCAAGGCAATGAACTCGCACCTACAACCGGCCGCAGTCATTGCTCGATAGAAATACATGTGTGTGTCTTGGCAAGTGGTCAGAACTTGTCAACCTTACCATCATCTCGATGGACGACCACGACCTCATTTTGGGACTACACTTCCTCGATCACATTGATGCATCGAGCCATCTACAAGCTCTTTGGTTATCGGTGACCAAAGAGTACATGCATTGTCCCCATCTAGCAAGGAAAGAGCATGACATCCAATATGCTCTCAACAATTAAACTCATCATAGGAACGCTCCATTCCTTCCGACAAAATTCACCCCCGTTTCGAAGGGTTCCCAAGGGACTTACATCAAAATCTAGCAATGATGCATGCTAAGATGCCATAAAAATATTCACTAGCAAGTGTATGAATCGTTATCAAGTAATAGAAAAAGTGAGTAGAGTATCGTTCCCACAAGTATTGATATTATTATCTATCTAATATCACCAATTAATAGGGGATAACATGGGTTTTGGATAAAATTAATTTTTCAAAAAGATAAGGTAAAAGATAAAATATAAGTTGTGATGACAACCAACACAGGAACAGGATGAGATAAGATAAAAATGGATAAATTATGCTTCACCACAAGATTAATCAAATTTTAATTTTAGTCAAACTCCTATATTGATTATGATCTACCTAAGATATGATTTTGTGTCCATGATGAATCAACAATTTTAATTCTAAATAAGGTTGATTTCCTCTTCAAGATGCCAATTTAATCTATTAGAAATTAAGATGAACTAAAAGGTATCTCATAAAATATTGATTGTTCCACTACAGGATGAAAATCTAATAGACCACGCCTAAAGCATTCCTCTTAAGGATGCTACCTAGGCTAAAGCATTCCTCTCAAGGATGCTACCTAGGCATGGCAACGCAATGCTTCGAATAAAATCATAAATCAATCTCAGAGATTAAATATCAATGAGAATCCACTATTCTTGTCCAGGATGCTAGTAAAATAAAATCCTCAAATAATCAATGAAAAAGTATTAAGAACAACATTCATGCTCATAGAAAATTGAAGAACTAAATTTTAATTAACACAATAGTTTCACATGTTTTCCTTTACAATAAATTACTCAATAAAAGTAAAACAAAATTACAATAAGAGTTCATCCTTCGAATAAGGAGAAAGAACATTACAAAAGAAAGTTAAGAACTAGAACATCTAGACGATTGTCTCTTCAAAATCTATGCATTATAACCTCTTCTTCTCTAGCGTTAGGTTCTCTCCAAGCTTGCAGCATAACTTGCAATGAATTCTTCGGTTATATTTATAGATTTACAAAAAATGTCATGGCATGAGAATAGTTTTAAATTTTTAAAACTTTATTTTAACCAACATTTTCTAGAATTTCATCATATTTTCACTGAATCCCAAGTCCAAATCATCAAATGATAGAATTGAGCAGTTTAACTTCAACTAAAACTTATAGATTTACAAAAGGTGTCATGGAATGAGAATAGTTCCAACTTTTTAAAACTTTATTTAAACCAAAATTTCTAGAATTTCATCATATTTTCACTAAATCCCAAGTCCAAATCTTCAAAAGATAGAATTGAGCAGTTTAACTTCAACTAAAACTCCTCCTGAATCAGCTTTTCATGGCCCATTATAAGACTATCACAATATTGACTGAAAGGTGATATTTGTAGCCTCTAGATTTCACTGCCCATAATATAAGTTTAACACCCTGAAACAGATTTCATGGTCATGACTGAAACATTGCATCTTTATTTCAGAACCTTACAACCCATGACCAGTCTGTCACGATCGTTAACAAAACTAAACTTCTTCTTTTGAAAATCTTCATGACCCATCATCAAGATAACGTATCATGACTGTGATCATATGTATAGTCATCCATCGATGCATTCGCTCGCAACCATGAAAATCTCCTCGCAGCCTGTTGTCGATATTGGTGTTCTTCAACATAGGTGCGGCCACGCCCGTGAAATTTTCTTCACGGGTCATGATGATCAACATGGGCATGATTGCAGTTCACGTCTTTATTGTATCACCATTGTCACGAGTGTGAAAGTGATTTCACGACCCGTGATGAATCTTTAAACCGCTCATATGCGCTCATGGGTGTGACCAACTTATCATGACCATGAAATGCTATTTTTATTTGATTTGACCTTCGAATTCACTCAAGTTTCTTACAGTCTTCCTTTGTTGCTCTACTAAATGCCCTAGACATAAAAACACATAACATGTAGACCCTGACTCTGAAAATTAAAATGAATTGAATTTCTAACCCGAATAACAAATGAGATGACGAAATTAACGAAAATTAAGCTCATTATGCCATAAAAAATATGACTAAATTATCTTGCATCAAACTCCCCCAAGATTAAAGTTCTTAACTCCTCAAGCAATATTCCAGCGCAATGCTAAAGACTATTCCATCACAATATATATCTTGTAGTCCAATACTTTCCTCGCTTCATCTTTCTCCTATTTCTCACTAGCAACACACTTTCATCAAGCTTCCTACTTCAAAGTGTTTCTAATCCCTTAACAATTTAAACAATGCATAACCCAGCTTGTATGAAGGTCTATCAAATCACAACATCAATGTTGAAGGTACAAGTATCTATTGAGCTTATACTTTTAATAATAAATAATAAACAACACATTTTTTCACGAGTTATAATTTGCAATTAGGATTGCACAAGAAAGTCTATGTTGCGAGCTTTCGATCGACGAATCGTAGACTGGACGACCTTACATCACCAGGATTTAAGAGTCCCTTGTGGGTTTACTTGCCTGGACATTTCTAGGTTTTGAATGAAAAGTTCAAACTAGGTCTTGAGTTTTCACTTAGATACTTCAATAATTTGGACAAAGTGGTCCATGTATCATGCTTTCGATTGGTGACTCCCGTACTAGATGGCCTTACAAAATGTGTTAAGGCACCCCCAAGCTTACTTACCTGAACTCACCTAGGTTCTGGATAATACATAAGTACTACCTCAACCCCTTTATGTATGTTTTGCATTTTTAGAATTTTGCATACTTTTTTCATTGCAATTTTTCATATTTGTTTTATAATCACAAAAGATACTTAGACATTCAATAAAAATGCTGTAATAATTGAGTCTCAAATACACAATTAAGCTGAAATATGATTGTTGTCTAAGGATTCAAAGCCCTATTCCCCAAGATTAAAAAATTCAACACATATACTTGGTGACTAACAATTGAATGAATAACACTTGAATTTCACAAATCATACAAGATAGCTCCAAAATATATGCTCAAGTTAAGTTAGAAGTTAAACAAGGTTTGATAAGATGTTGAAGGTATTTTTGAGATTTTTCTTTTTTTTTCAAATTAAAAATGAGTGCATACAATTAAACAAATCATGCATACAACAAAAAATAAACATGATATGCAACACACTAGACAAAATTATGCATATAATGCAAACTACCCCAAGCTTAGGCTAAACACTAGCCCTCAGTGTTAAGCCCTTCCTCGAAGGAGATGATACAATGACTAACTAAATAAAAGAAAAAAATATGTAAGAAAGGAAAGTTACAACCATACTAGTACATTACTGGAGATGGGAGAGGAAAGAACGATCCATAGTGTCCCTAACTAGTGTGGTATTAGTGCATGTGGCATCTCATTAGTGCTATCCTGTTGTGCATCGATCTCCTGGATTATCTCCTATTGGCGCAGCTGCTTCAAGCATATCACCTCCAATGTAGACTGAATACCCGATAGATCATATGGTGCAAAATAAGGAGGAACCTCATCAGGAGCCTCGTAGGTAGCTCAAAAGAGGAAGGTCTGGTGTCAAAAGGACGGGGATGACGCTGCAACATTGGCAGCGATGGTGGATCGATCGTCTCTTCGGGTCACCCAAAGAGTGGCAGGAAGAATAACCAATTGGCTCTGTCAAACATAGTGAATCTCGCGATCTCATCATATGGTCTCCTATCCTATCTCTGCCACTAGAATAAGTATTAAAGCCATATCTTCGATTGAATGTTTGACTGCTATATGAAATGAAAAGTAGATACCAATAATAATAGGATTTATAAAGAATGTTGCATTTGATTGAATTGATCTATGAAGGGTATGATTTGGCTCTTGGTGAACTATCATGAGTTCCTCTAGGAACAACTGTAAACAAGTTTCTTTAGGTTATAGGTCCTCTCGAGAACAACTATTAATGGGTTCCTATAGGAGAAACTGCAAAGTGGATCCTTCAAGTTCAATTTGGCTTCTATTGGAATAACTATTTTTGGATTCCTTTGAAAACAATTGTAATTGAATTCCTCAAGTTCATCTGATAATGAGTTACTGTTGAAACAAATAAAAAGGAGTTCCTTCAAGTTCAACTAGGTTTCTATCGGGAATAACTATTTATGGGTTCTTTTCTGAATAACTGTAAATGTATTCCCTCAGGTTCAACTGCCAATCACCTTGGAGTTTCTACTACTGAATTTATAAGTCTAACTAGCCTTAGTGGCACCGAGCACAAGCCAAAGAGCATATTAAAGATTCACTAATGATTGATTTTGATAACTGAATAGCTTAGAAAAATAGTATGATAAGATATATAAAAGGGTCTTAAGCGAAAGAGTAGATTAATTTGGCCTTGAATCTATTAAAGTTATAAGAATGAGCATTATATCATAGCAATGCAACTAACGTTCTTGCAACTGAATAATTAATAATATCTTGTGATAAAGACTGGATTGGGCAAGAACATAAGGGCATTGTCATTACTACAATGCAACTAAAATTCTTGCAAGTGAATAACTAATGATATGTTAAAGTAAAAGAACAACCGACTAAGAAGGTGAAAGGGTAAGTTCAAGGAAATGCAATTATTGTTTATTTTTCTCTCATGATATATGTACATATGATATTCTCTATTATTTCTTATACATATTGAGCTTCGTCACTCATGGAAAAATTAATTCTTCTACTTTTGATTCTCTAGGCAATGAGAAAAACTGATAGGTAATGGCACTAATGATGCAAACGTTCATGACCTACTGACTTGCATATGACAGTCTAATTTTGAGTCATTTTAAGTTTTTGTCAAGTTATGAAACTATTGATAATTATGTCTTTTCATTTTGGTATAATGTAACAATGTATTTTTATTTGGCTAGATTATTAAAAGAGTTTTAGTTTAAAGTTATTATTTTCATATTACGTATCCATTATGTTAACCAATCTTTTGATGAAAGTTAAGTCATAGTTATCAATCTTCCGTGTTGTATTGATTATAAAGGGAAAGAGAATTATACGATAAAATAAAAGATTGGTGGGGTTTTAATGTGTGCATGAATACGAAGCGTCGAGAAGTTGGAACAAGTTCTTATTTCTATCGATAAAATAAAGGGTCATAATTACCAATCTTACATGTTGTATTGATTATAAAGGGAAACAAAATTATACGGAAATGATATGTTATTTGGGATGTTTCGAAGACATTGAAATTTAAAAGAAAACAATATGACGATCGATATGTAACTGCATGCGGCACTGGGTTCGGGGAAGTCGTATCAGCTAATTAATAACTAAGCCATGCATGTATATGAATATGATATCTTCGAATTCTCGACATTAATCCCTCCCATGAGGGAATCACCTTTTCCACATTTAACCCAACTATTTATTGATAATTTTTTCGGTAGTCATCACGATTTGGAAAGAAAAACACTTTCGCTAAAAATAAAAGGGAGCTACTTACTGTTTCTCGTTAATTTGTACTTTACATCTCATCTTATTTATGCTCCTCCACCCATCAAAGAATACAGGAAAGAAAGTAAAGAAAGAAAGAAGAATGAACGGTGTTGGCAAGGTGGAGGTGCTCTCGTGCTTGGCCAAATGGTGTATCGACGACTTGACCAAATTCTCTTACAACTCCCCCTACACGTCCGCTCCCTTCAAGCTCGGCTTGTGGAACTGGTCACATCCATCATCAATCCATATTTTGTTCTCGTTTTCTTTTGTTGTTGTTGTATGTTTTGCTTGATCGATATGTTTGGCCTTGCAGGTTTCTGAGGCTGGGTGTTTCTTTGGTCACCTAGGAGAAGTCAGACTAGCCGATTCGAAGTCTCCGAAATAACCGGAAAAAATAATAAGAAGACACTTTCGTTCTCGCTCTTCCCCGAGCAGTTGCAGTCAGTGCAGCCGCCCATAGTAATATGATTAGTCATCCATGTTACTCAGTCTCCCTTAAGATGCGCTCCACATTTCTGCCACATGCCTATTCCTTAGGCTCTTCATGTGCATTCGGTTATCTGCACACCACTTGCATTATCTGCTCAACAGAATGTTATAAATAACCTTGTACATCTACTTGAGACAGACACTGGAAATAAAACATAAATTGCAAAGTATTATGTTATCAGAGCCTTTTAGGTTCCAAAATGAGCAGCTCACCTGTCCAGTCATCTTCTTCATCCTCAGCCATTGCCACCGACTCGACTATCCTCACGTCACCCCTACCATCCCTTAATCAAGCTCACCATTTCATTTCCATCAAATTGACACCAACCAACTACTTATTATGGCGAACACAAATTCTACCCCTCATCAACAGCTTCGATCTTGCCGGCCTGATCGATGGTACTCTCCCTTGTCCAAGCACACCGACAATAGATACTCCCTCCCCCCTCTACAACGCATGGAAGCGACGTGATCAGCTGCTTCTTAGCTGGATCCGGGCATCTCTTTCTGAAGATGTTCTTCCACTTGTCGTCGGCATCACTACGTCTAGGGCGGTTTGGCTTGCACTTCATCAGGCGTTTGGTGCACCAATTGAAACCCGTCTTCTACAACTGCAGATGCAATTGCAGACTCTAAAACAAGGCGATACCCCTCTCTCTCTCAATATTTGCGGCAGACCAAATACTTCGCCGACGAACTCGCCGCTGCTGGTCACCCTCTCTCTACCTCGGCATTCAATGCCATCGTCTTTAATAATCTTAACAATGATTATAGCAACATTGTTGCCTCTCTCTTCCCCTAACACCCCTATTCCTTATCCTGAGCTCCACAACTTGCTCACCAGCCATGAAATTCGCCTCTCAGCCACTCGCCCATCTACAAAATTTTCCCCTGCTGCAAACTATACCAGGTCCACTCCATCCATGAACCAGAACCAGCCGCCTAGTGGACGCTCTAGAGGACGAGGATATGGTGGACGTGGCCGCGGCTACTACAACCAGCGACGCGACCCATGTCCATTCTGTGGCGGTGTTGGACACTCACCCTACAAATGTCAATACAGATATCAAAGTTCTCAGTAGCCCCACGCACACATGGTCATGCATCACCCGCCGGCTACCTGTGTGCCTCCCACTGAGACGGCCTCCATCCTCATTCCCTGAATGGATTGCTGATACTGGCGCTATGCATCATATAACTCCTGATCTTGCTGTGCTTCATACCTCTCAAGCATACACCGGTGATGACACAGTACAAGTTGGCAATGGTATGACAATTCCTATACATCACACTGGTTCCTCACTCCTACCAACTGCTGCTCGTTCCTTACTTCTTAAAAATGTGTTACATTCTACATGCATTTCCAAATCTCTTTTATCCGTTCCTAAACTTGCACGTGATAACAAATGTTACTTCGAATTCTTTCCTTCTTATTTTCTTATCAAGGATCAAGCAACTCGCACAACCCTCCTGCGCGGAAATCTTAAGGATGGTCCCTATCATCTCAACCTGCACCAGCGGTCATCTGTTGTCTTCCACAGCTCTGTCAATTCCTCCACCTGGCACGCACGACTCGGACATCCTCACCAACAAACTCTTCGTCTAGCAATCAATAAATACCGGCTACCTCAGATGGGCCCTCGATCATTAGCAAAGTGCCCAGCTTGTCTTCAAGGCAAAGCTACACGCCTAAATCTGCCTGCTTCCGCCAATTCAAGCAATGCACCGCTACAACTACTGTTCGCCGACATCTGGGGACCAACACCAACGCTCTCTGCTGATGGCCATCGTTATTTCGTCCTTTTGTAGATGATTTCACACGCTATGCGTGGTTGTTTTCTATTGCAAATAAATTTGACGTCGCATTAATTTTTCCTAAGTTTCTTACATTTCTTGAGCGACAATTTGACACCAAACTAATATACATCACATTGGTTCTTCACTCATACCAACTGCTGCTCGTTCCTTACTTCTTAAAAATGTGTTACATTCTACATGCATTTCCAAATCTCTTTTATCCGTTCCTAAACTTGCACGTGATAACAAATGTTACTTCGAATTCTTTCCTTCTTATTTTCTTATCAAGGATCAAGCAACTCGCACAACCCTCCTGCGCGGAAATCTTAAGGATGGTCCCTATCATCTCAACCTGCACCAGCGGTCATCTGTTGTCTTCCACAGCTCTGTCAATTCCTCCACCTGGCACGCACGACTCGGACATCCTCACCAACAAACTCTTCGTCTAGCAATCAATAAATACCGGCTACCTCAGATGGGCCCTCGATCATTAGCAAAGTGCCCAGCTTGTCTTCAAGGCAAAGCTACACGCCTAAATCTGCCTGCTTCCGCCAATTCAAGCAATGCACCGCTACAACTACTGTTCGCCGACATCTGGGGACCAACACCAACGCTCTCTGCTGATGGCCATCGTTATTTCGTCCTTTTGTAGATGATTTCACACGCTATGCGTGGTTGTTTTCTATTGCAAATAAATTTGACGTCGCATTAATTTTTCCTAAGTTTCTTACATTTCTTGAGCGACAATTTGACACCAAACTATGCTCCCTGCAAAGTGACTGTGGTGGGGAATTTATTGCGCTAACACCATTTCTCCACTCTCTTGGAATTTCTCACCGGTTAACATGCGCCCATACTCATGAACAAAATGGCACCGTCGAACAAAAAATTCATCATGTCGTCGAAATGGCCCTCACTCTCCTCACACATGCATCCATCCCACACCGCTATTGGCACTTTGCTGTCGAAGCTGCGGTCTACCTTATTAATCGCCTTCCTACACCAGTACTCCAAAATACCACACCATATGAAAAACTTCACAACCGAACACCAGACTACAAATTCCTCCGCACATTCAGTTGTGTTGTTTATCCATTCACCCGTCCTTATAACCGTCACAAACTTGACATGCGCGCTCTTCCCTGTGTCTTTCTAGACTATCCGTTGAACACCATGGCGTACCGCTGCCTTCATCGCAAAACTGGACGCGTTCACATTGCGCGCCATGCTGTATTTGATGAAGCAGATTTCCTTTTGCATCGTCAATCACCGCAACACCAGCTCCAGCTCCCACGTCGACTCCATGGTTCTTTGTGTCACTCCAAACGCCTTCTAACTCCAGCATTTCTCCTACTCCACCTGTCACTCAGTCAGCTTTATCTTCGCCACACTCCACACCTCCCGGTCCTGATTCCTCCACACCGCCTCCCTACCTTCGTGTTCTTCGACCACGTAAGCCAATTAACTATCGCTCCTTAGTTGGTCTCAAAATTCTTACAACTACAAAATTATCTTCGTCTACTCCAACCTGCTACTCTCAAGCAATCCAACTTCCTGAATGGCGGGCTGCCATGTTCGAGGAACTTCATGCTCTGCTGCGCAACAATACTGGGACACTAGTACCCAAGCTTCCTCACATGAACATTGTAGGTTGTCGCTGGATCTTCAGGACAAAACTCCAAGCAGACGGCTCCATCGACCGACTCAAGGCGCGTTTGGTTGCAAAAGGTTTCCATCAAGCCCCAGGTGTCGATTATGCTGAAACGTTCAGCCCCGTCATCAAGCCAACAACAATTCGTGTGGTGCTGTCCATTGCCATCTCCAACTCGTGGTCAATTCGGCAACTTGACATCAGCAACGCCTTCCATCATGGTGACCTTCATGAAACTATTTACATGGCGCAACCACCTGGATTCATCGACAGCACACGACCGCATCACGTTTGCAAACTGAACAAGTCACTCTACGGCCTCAAACAAGCGCCACGTGCCTGGTTCAAGACCCTAGCTAATGTTCTTCTCGCGTTTGGATTCTCTACATCTGCAACAGACACTTCACTCTTTATCTATCACAACAAGAACACTACTGCATATGTTCTCGTTTACGTGGATGATTTAATTGTCACTGGCTCGTCATCAACAATTATTAATCTCATTGTTGATCACTTGAAAAACTACTTTGTTGTTCGCGATCTCGGTCGGCTACATCATTTCTTAGGCATTGAAGTTTTATCAACACCTGACGGTTTACTTTTATCTCAGCACAGGTACATTCAGAGTATACTTCAACGTGCTAATATGATGGATGCCAAACCAGTCAAATCCCCATTAGCAGCAGGTACCCAATTCTCTAGCGAACTCTCCAGTCCATGCACCGATCCAACTTTGTACCGCCAAGTTGTCGGCGCTCTTCAGTACCTTAGCATCACTCGCCCGGACATCACCTACATTGTCAGTCAAGCTTGCCAATTCATGCACTCACCAACTGATACTCATTGGCAATCTGTGAAGCGGATTCTCCGATATCTCAAAGCTACTACGGATCTCAGTCTTCAAATAATCAAGTCACCTAATGCATCGCTCCATGCATTTTCAGATGCAGACTAGGCTGGCAACCCCACTGATCCCAAATTTGTTGGTGGTTTCGCCATCTATCTCGGTCATAATCTCGTTTCTTGGATGGCAAAGAAACAACGCACTGTCTTCAGGTCCTCTACTGAAGCTGAGTACAAAGCCATTGCCGACGCCACTGTTGAGCTACTTTGGTTGCATTCTTTACTTTCTGAACGTCATTATCCTCCTCAGCCCGCACCTATATTATGGTGTGATAATGTCGGCGCGACCTACCTTACAGCGAACCCAGTATTTCATGCTAGAACAAAGCACGTGGAAGTCGACTTTCATTTTGTTCGAGATGAAGTCGCGCATCATCGCTTACAAGTTCGCTTTATTTCGACAAAGGATCAGTTGGCGTCACATAATGACCAAAGCGCTTGCTGGTTCGCGTTTTCAATTTATTAGAGACAAGCTACGACTGCGATCAAGACTACGTCGTGCTTGAGGGGGCGTAATATGATTAGTCATCCTTGTTACCCAGTCTCCCTTAAGATGCGCTCCACATTTTTGCTACATGCCTATTCCTTAGGCTCTTCATGTGCATTCGGTTATCTGCACACCACTTGC